>PVJA010001507.1:0-125397 GCA_004027025.1 Myocastor coypus | reverse complement strand
ATCCACCCATCCATCCATCCATCCATCCATCCACCTACCCATCCATCCATCCATCCATCCACCCATCCATCCATCCATCCTTTCACTCCCCATCTATCCACCTCTCTCATATACCCATCCATCTACCTTTCCACTCATCCATCCATCTGCTCCCTTGTCCACCTACCCACGCACCCATTCATCTTTCTACCCCCTTTCCTCCCTCCCACCCTCCCTACACTGACTCAGTGGATTCCCACTGTACCTTAGCTAACGGGGACAAGTAGTAAACATAACAGCTTTGGAATCTTGGGTCACATAAGAGTGCAAGCCAACAAACAGGGATGTGCACGTAGAGATGACAGGGTGTGGGGCAGGGAGAGGTGGGGCTTGACTGGAAGGGCTGGTTTTAGGTGGGAGGGACAAGAAATTGATCTTGAGCAGAGAGCTGAGAACTGGACAGCAAGGCTGTGAGGGGTGAGAATATAAGGCTGGGGAGAGGCCCCAAGGTGGGTCTGGTGTTAGCCTTGGTCCCTGTGAGCTGGTGGAACCAGAGCTCTCACCTGCTGCGCTGTGCATGACGGTGGATACTTTGGACACTCACTCCTGTGCCCTCTGCTGTCACACACCTAGATGCTGCCAGCCTGCCCTGGAGTTTCCCCACCACTGTCAGGCTAGGCCATTCGCCATTTTTACTTTGTCCAGTAGAGGCAGCATAGAGCCAATATCTGAGAAGGATAGGGGACAGATAAATGCCTCAGCTCCTGTCGGGAATCACTTGACCTGGGAGTTACTGATGGTGCATCCTACCTGCTGAGTTCCCAGGGTGCACCGGGCCACTATGGAGCCATAGCACTGGCCTCCTGCCTCCCTGTTCAGAGCATGTTAGCCCTCCTGGGCTCACCCACTTTCGTGTTTCCCTACTTCTGAGATCACCGGAGCGGAGACCCAGAGTCCGCTCCTGGACGACTCACAGTGACCTTCCCTAGAGAGGAAAATCTATCACTGCTCTGGGTTTACTGAGAGGCAAAGTACCAGAGGCACAGAGAAGCCAAGCCGTGCGACACAGAGGAAGGGGTGGAGCCGGGATGGAAGCCCCAACTACCTGGACCCTGGTGCTTTGCTCACCTGCTCTGTGGAGTAGGTTTTGGGTAGCTCTGAGTTGGGTTTGAGGTGAGCAGAGGCTCAGGGCATCTGCAGCTGAAGCTGCAGCTGCGGATTACCAGCAGCACAGTGTGTCCAACTCTGAGGCTGGGATCCACGTTTCCCCTCCACACTGAGGTTCAAGAGCTGCTGGTGTAGACAGGGGATGGACAGTTGGAAAGGTCCACCTGGCTGTCTCTTGGGAATGAGGGGGGACACACCAGAGGGAGCTCTGTCCCAGGAGGAGGGGCTTCTGGGAGGCAAGGGACATGAAATCAAAGGGTCGGATTCAGATCGGGGCCACTTGGGGAACCGAGCCCACAGATGTGGAGATGGACAGGATGTTAGAGGGTGGGGTGCAGGTTAACACAGGGTGCCTCTGATGAGGCTGTCTTCTGGCCATTTTTGGAAGCAAAGCTGGCTTTGAGGCCCTGGCTACCTCTGAGTACCAGGCCTGGTAGCACAGTGGGGCGGGGAGGAGAAGAGACTTACTCCATCTGAAGTCCAGCCCAGGGGGCCTGTGAAGTCACTATGTCCTGGTCACCCTGCCCTGGGAGAAGCTGCTCCTGGCAAGGATGATCAGGCTGGAGCTGGCCCACAGCACACCCGCTGTGACATCCTAACTCCAAAACATCCCGTGTCAGGAGGAGAATATACCTGCTCCCAAGCTCCCCATTGGGGACTGTCCACCCAAACACCCCACTTGGGCACCTCCTGGTCTGCCAAGGGGCCTTTGGCTGGGACCCCGGGGAGCCTACTGTGCTCTTCCACATTGGGGCATGGTGTTGTCCTCGTACTGTGACTGACTGAAGAATCTGTGCTCTTAGCTGGGCGTGGTGGTGCATGGCTGTAATCCCAGCACTTGGAAGGCTGAGGCAGGAGTAATGTTGCGAGTTCGAGACCAGCCTGGGTTACAAAAGTGAGCTCAAGGCCAGCCTGAACTTCATAGCAAGACCCTGTCTCAAAAAGACAAAAAAAAAAAAAAAAAAAATTCTGTGCTCTTAATTTTTTAAAAAACACCGTCAGGCCACTTCATCGCTGCTTGCGCAAGCACTCAGGCTTCCAGGTCATCTCCGTGCCATCTGAGGATCCCATGCCGGGTCGGGGTGCTGGGAGGCAGGGGGCGGCTGGGACCTGAGGGGTTGCTGGGGGTGGGGGAGTGCCCAGGCCTGGGCCTGCCATGGTCGCAGGAAGGAGGGGCAGGGATGGGTGTGGCCCAGGCTTTGGGGGGGCTCGCTGGGCTGGAATGGGGGACCTGTCCCCTTGCTGCGGGCGGAGCATAGGCCACGGCCCTTGCTTTTCTCTGTCACTCTCGGCACGAAGGGCGTGGTCCACTTGGGCTAAATCTCTGGCAGACAGGACAGAGGCCCCAGGTGTCCCTGCAGTGTCCCTACACGCCTGTCCTGTGTGTAGAGATGGATCTGGGGCTGCGTGTGAAGGAGGCCAGGGTCAGCACCCAGCCTCCCTTCCTGCTCTGAGCCCAGACCCTCTCTGCCTTATCAGAGTCCTTTCCAAGCCAGCTGCGGCTCCCTGGTCAGTGCTAGCTGTCCCCGCTTCTCCAGGCAGCTCTGGGACAGCCCTGGAGTTCACTGTGAAATTTCTTGTGAACACCTGTCCTGGGAGGGACTCTGGCACGCTTGTCACCCTACCAGGGATGCGAGGAAGTGGGGAGGGGACCCCACTGGGCCTCTGCCTTAATCCTCAGAGCAGCGCCTTGTCCCCCTCCTCAGCCTCTCTCCTAGGCAGATGCACAAGACCTCAGGTTTATGTGATGTGGGCCCAGAAGGAGGTGCTGTGTGCTCTGAGCCTGGCCCCAGCTGTGCTGCAGGTGTGGCCCGGCCCAGGCCCAGGACCACAGGCAGGAGACATGGCCACCCTCGCTGCATTCCTTGCAAGGAAGGGGAGCGCCCTTCTTCTAGGGGTGTGCACAGCCACCCTGGGTCCCCGAGGCTTCCTTCCGTTTACATCCCAAGAGCCATTCTGGGCCGGTCTCTGTGATGAGCGTCAGGCCCAGGAGCCTCCTAAACGCCTGCTGCCCTTCCAGCTCAGGGGCCTCGGCCTTGTGACCCATCCAACCGCCCCATGCGGGCTTGGTCTTCTGAGGTACCTCGGAGGTTTCATCTTTAGCGTCCTGCACTGCCCAAGGTTAGCATGGGAAGCCAAGGGAACCAGTAGGCGCAGGGCACCTACGCCCCCTGTGTCTACTGCACCCTGGGCTCAGGGGCACTCTGATGGGGCTGGCGCTGCCAGCTCAAATGAGCGGTGCAAGGCAGAGGATGGGGGCCCCTCTCAAGGAACTGCAGGCTTAGCTCAGCCCTGGGCTCGCTCTCCTATGCATGCGCTATCAGGCGTTCCCCAGTTTGCAGGTTGCTGTCCCAGCAGGTGGGGCCACTGCCCAGGCTCCTCTTGGCCCTGCTGTCCTCTGGGACAATTTTGCAAGGTGCTGGTTTTCTTCCCTGAAGTCCTGAGTGGCCAGGAGAGCTTTGGCAGGGTGAGGCCACGCCCTGATCCCCCAGGGCCAGGGCTCCTCCTTGGGCAGCTGTTTCTAGTGGGAGATCCAGCCGGCACCGGCTGTGTTAATCATTCCTAGTGGATTTGGGATGAATTTTCCGGGCCACAGGAGGGACGCCCTGTTGAGTACTGTCCACTGGGGCATTTGGGTGACCCGTCCCCAAAGGGCAGGAGGGTCAGGAAGTGGGTGAGGGGCTCTGGCAGGCTGGGGCCACTTGTCTTTCTCTGCTTCCCCAGAGCTGTCAGGCTGGGCGGTGGGGGTGAGCAGCAGCTGGAAGGCCTGGTGGACAGAAGGGAAAGCCCAGCCCAGAAGGGTGGGTGGGCAGGAGGGACTCTCACCCGCTGTGCGCTCGCTCTGCGCTGGCTCACCCTGAGCACCCACCCTGGGCTGCAAGCTCACCCTGCCCCAGGCGGGACTGCTGCTAAGTCTGCCTCTAAGTAAAGGTTTGGAGCTCCGGGCCAGAAGCCCCGGCAGGTGTGCAGAGCAGGTGGCCCAGCTCCAGGGTGGCCCCAGGAAGGAGCTGGGGGCGTGCCTGTCCCCTAGGGGCCCGTGGGAGCCTCATTCTGTTTTTCTGTGGCTCTATTCTGCTCTGTTCTCGCCTGCAGGGTCACCACAGCCTCTGGTGCTCTAGGGCACTGCTCTGGAGGGGGGACCTTGGTCTCCAGCAGAGACAGACTGACCCATGGCTGTGCCTGTGGGTGCCAGGACACATCCTCCAGGGGGCACTTGTGAGGACCCCATGGGCAGAGAAGGCTCGCCAGAGCACCTGTGCCAAGGACCAGGGGCACACAGCCTGTGGAGGGCAGGAGGGGTCCCCGAGAGGGGAGATAGCAGCCCAAGAGGCTCCCCGAACAGGTCCAGAGCCGAGGGTGTCCAGCTGCTCTGGCATGCTGAGGGCTCGTTTTAGGGGCGAGGTTGTGATCTGGGCCAAGAAGGAGCCCCCCAGGGTGAAGGCCGGGGGCTGCAGGGCAGGAGTCGGCACTTCTCAATGTCCCCGCACGAGGGTGAGATGAACCTTAGGGATGGGAGGGACCCAGTTAGGAAAGATGGGACAAGAGGGAGTCTGAGGGTACCAGCAAGTGAGTTTCTGCAAGAGCCTCCGTAGGGGCAAGGCGTGTCAGCCTGGGTCTTCCTCCCTGGCCTGTGAGTCCCAGGGCCAGGACCCAGCAGGGCCAGTGCTTCTGGGCTCACCAGTGAGGAGACAGGGCCGCTGGAGCCCAAGCCCGGAGGGGGGGGGGGAGCAGGGAGGGGCTAGCCGGGCCATGTAGGTGGGGGTGGGGCTGGAAGGCAGTTTGGAGTGGACCTTGACTGGGAGCGGGCAGTGGCGGGAGGACTACCCCCTCCTGCACCTCCACCCTGCAGCCCCTGTCCCTGGGCAGAGTCCTGGGTGACTTGGGCCACGTCAGCACCTGGCCTTAGCCCTCTGCTGTCCAGAGCCGGAATCAACCAGAGCAGCGCTCTCCCCGGGGCTCCAGGAGGCACCAGCCACCTCCTCAGAGTCCAGCCAGGTTGGCCTCTGTATAAACACCTGGCCTGGACTGAAGTCCTTGCCCAGTCACTGGGGGCCCTGGGGGTTCAAACCCAGGCCAAGGCCAGAGTTTCTGTGCCAGGCTTCTTAGCAGGCACCTGGCACCCAGGAGGAAGGGAGTTCTGGGGACCCCAATCTTCCTGAGGTTGGTCTGTCCAGGGAAACTGACACCAAGTCCAATGCCTGCCAGGGCTCACAACCAGAGGAGGGAGGGCAGGGACAATGCTTGGGCAGGAGCTAAGGCTGGCCGAGTCCTTCTGCTGAGGGGTGAGGGTCCCCATGGCAATGCAGGAAGGGAAACTGAGGCTCTCGGGGCCTTAGCAGCGGGCAGCACAGCCTGGAGCTTGTTCCACCCGAGCAGATTGCTTCTCATCATAGGAGCACTGTGCTGGTCCCAGAGCATCGTGTCCGTGTCCTTAGAGCTGCTCTCACCCTGTGAGTCAGGCTCGTGAGAAACCAGGTGTAAAGGGGTTCCACCCACCACAGCACCCAGCCTGGGACAGGCTGCTGTCCATGGCGCAGCCAGGCGTGGTGGGTAAGTGCTGCCTGCAGAGGTCCTGCTCTGTCCCCAGACCCCCTCCAATGGGGACCCCCAGGTGGGGCTAGGCTGACCCCTACTGGGATCTGAGGGTCACCCCCAGAGTCAGCAGGATGTGAGGCTATAAAGTATGACAGTCTTGAGGACAGAGATAAAAGTCTACTCAAGAGAGAGCCCAGGGCACTGGTGGCAGAGCTTTCTCAGGGAGGGTGAGGGTGTGGCAGGCAGAGGGAATAGTCCTTAGGGAGCTGATGCCCCAAAGGAAGGCCCTGGGGCAGAAAGGGCTTCTGGGGAGAGAGTAACCCATCCTAGGAGATGAGCAGGAGTTAGTCCACAGAGGCCCAAGGGAAGGGCGGACCTCGCAGGTCCTGAGCTGTGCGGGTGACGACCCTGGGCCGTGTCCAGCACCTGGGCAGAGGGCAGCTGGGCCGGGAGGGCTTCTCTGAAGGCACATGGAGCTGGGACCTGAACGTGGGTGATGGAGGATGGGAGTGGGCAGAGCACATGCAAAGGCCCTGGGGCATGGGGAGGCTGAGGGCCTCTCGGGGCAGCCCGTCCTAGACCTAGGGCTGATCCCATAGGTGGTCAGGCTATTGGCCCCGTGCCAGCATCGGCAGGTGCAATAGTGTCTGGGACATTGGTGGGCCACCAGGTGCCACCTTGCACAGGAATAGACAGACAGGCAATGAGGGATACAGGTCCAGGGCTCAATAGCAGACCCAGGGTTCAGGAGGGGAGGGCTCAACAGGACAGGACCCTGGAGGCATCAGTGTTTTGGAGAACAGCTGGGGCCCCTGGACCCAGAGGGTGTACAGGGTCTTGATCTATAGATGGTGCGGACTTGGAGGTGACCTGGGCCCACCAGCCAGCCTGGGCCCTGCCCCTCTGCCCACTGAATGCCAGCCAGGCCTGGGTACAATGTGCAAAGAAAGGTCTGGGGCTCCATCTGGTGGTCAGAGTCTCGGCTGCGGCCAAGTCAGCCCAGGCTGGGGGTCCCGTGTCCTGGGGTTTGGGAGGCTGTGCCCGCGTAGGGGCTGCTGATTTAGTGGACGTTTACACTTCTACAGTTGACACAGGGGCCTGCGAGATAGCGCAGAACCCGAAGACGGGGCCTAAAGAAAGCGGCTGGCCGGAGTCTCGCACCGGGAGCCTGCCTGCTTTTCCTTGTAGACCTCTCTCCACGCACCTGCTTTGCAATTTGAAATGATTTGCATCCCACGGGAGGCTCCCACCTGCCGGGCTGGCTCCCACGCACCCCGAGGCGGGGCTCTGTGCCAGCGCAGACTTTCCAGAGCGCATGTGAACGTACTCGCGCCCTGGCGGGTGGCTAGCACAGCCGGGGGACAAAGCGCCGGGAGGAAAGTGAGCGTTCTGGGATCTTCCGTTCCTGTTTGTGCTTCCGTTGAAGGTGTCAGCAGCAGGACGGGGAGGGCTTTTTTTCTTGCTGACAACTCTTGAGTCTGGGGACAAACATCGTGGCGCTGGGAGTGAAGGCAAGCAAACACCCCCGCATCCTGAGGGGGCCCAGGGGGTGCTTGCTAACAACGGCTGGCCAGTCCTCCTCACCAGGGAGGGGACCAGGACACCTCAGGGGCCAACAGGGACGGGCTGATGGGCATCCTCCATTAGATCAATCGCTCGCTACCCTTAGGCCACCCCTGTGGGTGCCAGGAGGCCCAGCCAGCATACTGCTCCGGGCCCTCCGATCTCAACAAAGCCTTTGCTTGGCAGATGGGTAAACTGAGGCTTGGGGAGAATGAACTAATGTATACCCGTAGGTAGCCAAGGTCATTCACAGAGGGCTTTTCGGTGTCAGTTTCCCTTGCCAGTGAGACTGGCCTGGGTCCTCCAGGCTGGAGGGAGGAGGCCACCCTCGGGAGAGTATCGGTGGTGCTGTGTGTGGGGTGCCCGCAGTCTGCTGGCCTGTCTGGAGGTACCTGCCTGCCTGGAGTGGAGCTGTTGGCTGGCAGTCACTCAGGACCTGGGCTGGGCTCAGGAGGAAGCTGCTGCCTGTGGGCCTGCACCAGTGGCTGGCCTGGGGGCTTCTGTACCCCAAGAGATGACTATCAGAGTCATTCAGGACACTGAGGCAGAGTTGGGTACAAGTGAGGGAGGGCAGGGAGGGGACTCAGATGAGGTCACTGGCAGGGCACAGAGGTCTCCCGAGTACTGACAGAGCCTATTCAATGAACAGATTCGTGGGCCAATAGGGGTGCAGCAACCGTCCTCCTGGGCCCTCATGCCTAGCGGGTCTGGGTGCTGCCCAGGGTCATGCGCTGCAAAATGGTTGAGGGGCTGAGCTGGGAACCCAGGAGACCCCAAGCTTGTTCTCTGGGCTGTTGTGTACACCTGGGGTGTCTCCCTGTGTGGGGAGGTGCTGTGGGTGTTCAGGGTCCAGAACGTGGGCCCCATCTCCACCTCCTGCACTGCCTAGGCTGGAGGGGTTTCCCACACCTGCTGCACTATGCAGATTTATGTATTCTGCTGGCTGTGCTGTCCTGCTGGGAGTTGAATCCCCGCTGGGCTACTCCCTGGCTGTGGGGCCTCTGTGCTCCCGAATGGGGAGAAAATCCTGTTTTCCCAGAGTAGTGGAAGTACTGAATTTAGTGCCGGTAGGAGCCTGATGAGGGGCAGGGTGCAGGGGTGCAGGGGTGCTGGGGTGCAGGAAAGTCTGAGGCTTATGGTGCCTGGGGCAGAAAAACAGCCCTTTTAAGGTGCTGGCCCCTCGGCACAACTTTGGGGCACTCGCTGGAAGCTGACCCTGTAGGAGGGCAGTGTAGGCGCCTATATGGGCTCTGTGGGCCTCTCAGGGCACCGTGCCCAACCCAGAGCCAAGGTCTCGGTAGGTCGGCTCTGTCTGTTGGTGAGAAGGGCCTAGATCGCTGGGTCGGACCCCGAGAATGACAGTTGGACTTTGCGAGTGGTGGTCTGGCGGGCTGTGGCCAGCAGAGGGCGTGCGAACCGAGGCTATGAAATGAGTGCAGCGGCGGAGAGCGGCCAGGAGATGGCGCCTGGACCGTTGCGTCCGATTGGGGCTGAGGGGGCGTCCCTGCCCAGGCTGAGCCCCAGGTCTTTAGCAAGACCCCAGAGGGAAGCACCAGAGCCTGCGGCCAGTGAGGGGCCTAGGGGTCCCGGCTGGGATCTCGAGGAAGGGAGGAGCTGTTGGTTACATGTGCCTGGCTGCGGGGTCCCCTCCTCCTCACTTAACGGGGTTCTATGTCAGAGGGTGCAGAGAGAGGGTGCTTTGTGGGGGAGGTGCCCTGGGCATCCAGAGTGTGACGGGAGAGGCTGGATGGGCGTCCGCTGTCCCCCCTAGTACCCTTGCCCCATCACCTGAGGCTGTGGGTCAGGTGGTGACAGGACCTGGCCTTGAGATTATGAGGGCCCAGCACAATGACAAAGGGGCCACATGGGCGGAGAGGGCACAACCAGGTGCCAGAGCCACTCCCCAGGGCTCAGGAGGGGCCCTAGGGAGCTGCAAAGATACTAGTGTGCAGCAGGTCCTATTTGGTTAATTTTGGCCACTTTTTTAATTTTTATTTTTTATTTGAGCCATACTTGAACTCCATTAGTATTCAAGAGCCAGAAGGAGAAGGGGTGTGGGGTGCAGGTGGGGTGGGATGGGGGGAGACAGACAAACAAGTCAATTGAAAAAAACCTGAAAAAAAGTTGTTTTCATTTTAATTAACATTTTAAGTGCCAGTAGAGCTGCAGCTTTTCTTTCTTTCTTTCTTTCTTTCTTTCTTTCTTTCTTTCTTTCTTTCTTTCTTTCTTTCTTCCCTCCTTCTCTCCTTCCCTCCCTCCCTCCCTCCCTCCCTCCTTCCCTGCTTCCTTCCTTCCTTCCTTCCTTCTTTTTTTGGCGACAGGATCTCTCTGTAAAGTTCAAGCTGGCCTTGAACTTGCAGTAACCCTCCTGTCTCGGCCTCCCAAGTACTGGGGTTGTAGTCATGCATCACAGCAGCTTAGAACTCTAGTCTTTCTCAGATGCCTAAATGTAGTTCCAAAACTTTGGATTTCATTTTTTTTCTCCACTTGAAACTCTCACGCTTGCACAGCCTCCACTCCAGGGTGCCGGCTGTTCCCTGTGGGCCTCAGGCTTCCAGCCCCTCCCCACCTCCCTGGGGAAGGTCCCTCCCCATGCGGTCCCCTTGGATGAGGGCACCACCACACTGCCTCTTCTGAGAACCACACGGAAGGGGTATCTGCCAGCTGCTTCCTTAGGAAACATTCCTGTTCACGCCCTCCGGGAAGAAAGTAGCTGGGCCTGAGCTACACAGAGCTGTCCTAGACCTCTCTCGCATTCTGACTCACTTGGTCTGCGACTTTTCTTTTTCTTTCCTCTCTGAAACACTTTAGAATCTTTTCCTCTGGTCCTCTGTGATTTCCCAGAATCCTTCAGGATGGTTCCTCCCTCTAGAAATTCTCCCTCTTCCTCTTGGAACAATATAAAAGTTTTACAACAATGTCTGCCTCTCATTTGTTCCGCAGTTTCTCTTTAAGAGCTATGGGGCTTACTCAGTGAATCTTACCAGCTTCTCTTTCTCCCAATTACCCATCTTATAAAGAAAACCTGGCTGCCTGGAAAAGGCTTCGTCATCCTTTTGTCCAACCTTCAGTTGCTCTTTTAAGCCGGTCCCAGCTTTCACATTACGTCATCTTATAGTGGGTCTTCCCCCAGCTTCCTGTCCCCAGTAAACCACCCTGTCTCAGGAGGTGTGGCTGTCCTTCCTCATAACTCGTCCTCATAATTCCACCTTGATGTTAGTTTGCTTTTTGTCTGATCTTCATACTGAGAGCTTTTTCAAATATCTTGTGAAAATATTTTAAAAGAAAGCCAATGTATGCAGTTTCCTCTAAATCCCTGGTAATATGCAGCTCCTGCTGCCCTCACCATGCACATCCCTAATTTAAAGCCAGATCTGGGGCTGAGGCTGTAGCCCAGCGGTGGAGCTCTGCACCTGAGCTCACACCACCTTCAGGGAAGTAGCTGTAGCCACACTGTAGCCAATGAGGTCCTTTGATTGGGGCAAGGCTTATTAACATGTGACCCATGCATGACCAATCAGAATCCTCTCTGGGACGTTCTAGTAGCACCATTTAACTCCAAGAAACCCTCTATGATGTTGCTAAGCTGTCTGGCTCTAAGCTTTGGGAGGTCGGCAGCTGCATGGAGAGTGTGTTATGGCTGGGTCTAGGTGTGTTCCCCAGTCCCCCAAAGCCTCATGGGCTCATAGGCAGGGCTTTTCGGACCTGGCTGGATCTGAAGTGCATGGTGCTAGGATCAAGGGTTTGTGATTGCTAAAGTATCCTACTGATTGCTTCGGCATAATCCAGGGTAGGATTAAGGGAGCCCTGCTTGGATGTGACTGCTACCTGCTCTAAGGGTGTGTAGTCAGGATAAGACATAAGGAGGTACTGGGGCTCACTGCTCCTCATTTGTAGCTTGTCCCCTTCGGTCTGCCTGGAACCTTTGCTCCCCTGCGATGCCTGCCCACTGCAATGCCCGGCCTTGGAGCCAGCTGACGACAGACTAAAACCTCTGCAAACTGGGAGCGGAATAAACCTTTCTTCCCCTAACTTGTGGGCGCTGCACAGCTCATCTCATCAGCAAGGAAGTACCTAAGACAGTCAGAGAGACGGAGAAGAGAGACCCTGGAAATCAGGTGTAAGCCCCTGGGCCCAGCCATTGCTGAGCCTAGGAATCCCTTGATTTTCCAGTTGCATTAGCAATGAAATTCCACTTTTTGTTAAATTTGGGTGAACTCGGTTTTTGCCTCATGGAGACAAGACACTCCTGAATTATCCTTCTTCCTGCTCTAAAATTCCTATCTCGCCTGCCGCTGAAGCCACGGGCGGGAGAGATTGGCAGGCTCCCCTGGCAGGAAGGCAGGGGCTGTGGGGAGCCATCAGAACTCTACTTGTGAGCAGGTGGGTTGCCACGCTTTATAGAGAATCATTCCCAATTCGTGGAAGGATCCTACCCATTCCCAACCTTGGGGAGGGGGCCGCAAGTGTAGTTTGGGGGTGAGGCAGGAGCAGATGTGCCAGCAGGGCACGGAACTGGGGCTTCTCTGTTTTTAATGGTGACCAGCTGGATTCCTTCCCAGCGAGACCTGCATTGCCCTTCACTTCCATCCAGGCTTCAGCAGTGTGTTTGTGACAAATTAATTATGCAGAGAGGAAATCTCACACGCAAGTTGGTGTGCTGCTGTGGGCTCAGTTGCATACAGCTGCCCCGGGGACTCGGTGATCCTCGGGCCCTGGGTAAACTGGAAGCAGAAGCCGGCTCTGGGCTCAGGGCAGAAGGATGACCGCCCAGGAAGCCGGGAGCTAAGCTGGTTCCAAGCCCCAGGACTTGTGGCTTAATAGTTGCAAACTGGACATTCCTTGAGGACATGATCTGAACCCTGCAGCTTTCCATAGTGGCTGAGCTGGCTTTGTCTGGGGCCAGGATCCCCGTTGCTCATAAGGACCCCCGACTATGCCACTCACTGCCCAGGTCCCCTGGTGGATTGGGTGGACTTGCACACACAGCACTTGCACAAGCAGCCAGACCTCACTGCTAGCTGTACCCTCAGTGCGGTGGTTCTCCGATATGTCATCGCATCCAGACCTTCATGCCTGGCCAGGGGCAGGGCTTGCCTGGAGCCACGGCCCATCCCCCACCACCTCCGTCCACCTGGCCTATGGTTCTGTGCTCCCGAGGAAGCTTCCTAGGCACCCTGGTCAGATCTAGGCTTCTGTTCTGCACTCTCCTAAGCCCATGATTATTCCTGCTGAAGTCCCAGGACCCAGTGTGTGTCCAGCTTCCAGACCCAGGACAGGACTGGCCTATAGGAAGTAGTCAGCAGGGTGCTGAGTGCAGGCACAGGGGGCCTGGAAGTGTGAGATTTAAATACCGGACCTGAACCCTGCAAGTTCCCCATGGGAGGCTGAGAGAGCTCGGGGCCTCCTGCTGCTCCTGCTTCCAGCATCTCTTTGCTGTAACCGTAGAGAATCACCTGTTCCCCACTAAGGCCAAGTGATTGGGGCAGGCAAAGTCACGTGACATCAGGTGACCAGTCACGGCACTCCCTTGCTCTGGCTGGTGATCAGCTGGGGGCCGGGTGGACACATGATCAAAGCTGTCCAACATGGCTTTCACAGTGGGGAAAGATCTCTTTCGACTAGACAGCTAAGTAGTGGCCTAGTGGCCACTAGTGACAGGGGCGATCTTTGCAGACACCAAGGAAAGCAGAGCCGAGGAACTGAGGAAGGCGGAGTTGTGAGGCGTGAGCTCCTGGATCCTGACGTTTCTGAAGGAGGTAAATGCTGGGCTCGCTGCATTCATAGCATCCTTAGTTACTGTGGCCCAGTCAGGCCTGCAGTCTCCCCAACACGTGGACTATGAAGCCTGACATAAATGAGACAAATGGCGTGGCTTTAGGGCCCCAGGGGGATCCTAACCCTCTCATGGAGATCTTATGGGGTTCAGAACAAAGAACTTCTCCAGGTGCCCATATTTATTAACTTTTAAACCAAGGAGGGGGATACAGAAGAAAGTGTGGGAATCTGGGCAGGACTCGGGAATCCTCTGCAGGGCTTCTCCAAGCTGTCCATTATGTTAATTTAGGAGAACTATGCTGTCTCCATAAAGGCCCTCGCCGGTGAGATGCCTGCCACGGCAGCCTTCACCTAGCTAACTGAGGCTGGAGCCAGGTAACCCGAGCTGTGGCCTCACTTGGTCCTTGGTGGCCTCCCAGCCTCACCCACCATGACAGGCACAGTGGGACCCGTGACTCACACAGGTTCACGTGCTACCGGTCTGCTGCCTTGGGCCTTGAGCACGCTCACCAGGAAACCTGAAAAGCCAGTTGGTTAGCAGGAATCCTGCTCGGTGCCACTTCACAGTGGTCCCCATCAGGGGCTCATCTATTAGAAGCCCGGCTTTCTGTCATGCCCAGTCAAATAAGTCTGGACTGTAGAGACACACAGTGACACATGCACTACAGGGCAGCAAGTGCATGTTTGGTAGGAGGAACATCAGGCTGGAGTCCCTAGTAGGCACCTCTTTCTCCTGAGTCCAGCCTGAAGCACGAAGCCCCCTCCTCCCAGAGGCACACAGAGGACACCAGATATCAGGGAGCTCTGATTTCTCCCCACAAGTCATGTCTCGGCTGAGCCCCGCAGGCTGTGAGAGGGGAGAGAGACAAGGGGCTCTCAGAAACCAAGGGCTGCAGCACTGGCTCTTGAGAGCTTTTGCTGCCTAAATGCTTGAAACTGGAAACTCAAAACATGTCCCAGCATTCCCCTCTAAGGAGCCAATAAGTTATAGGCATTGGCTGGGGTGCTGGTCACCCTGTGCAGGCATCTACCATGAGGACCCTCTCAGCCAGCTGGGAGTGAGTCCCCAGCAAGATAAACATTAGTCTCAGGGGACATGGCTGCTGGGGCCAGAGCTTCGGGGTCCTATGGAGACCAGCAGTGTGTAGGAATGGCCCGCCCTGAGGGGTTAGTGGGGCAGTGAGAGGATCAGGGCAGAGCATCTGTGTGTGCGCCTAGCAGGGGACACAGTCCTCATGCCACAGTTGCCAGCCAGGCTGACTGCCATCTTTCTGCCTCTCCTTCCTGTCATTCCTCAAGCGTCCCTGCCTTGTCACCAGCCTGCCTCTTAGCTCATGAAATGACTTGGTATCCACACTACTTCTAAGGGAAGCAAGTCTCCACAAGGGGGCTGGATCTTCTACATAACAGCCTTTCCTGTAGATTGGCCAGGGGAAGTCACCTAACCCATGACTGCCACAGAGCTGGGGGGTAGTGTGCAGGGGGGTGGTGGATAGTGAGGAGTGAGGTGTGTGTGTGTGTGTGTGTGTGTGTGTGTGTGTGTGTGTAGGGTGGGAGGTGTTTGCTTGCGAGAGGTTCAGCCATGAAATCCTGAGAAAGCCAGGCTAAGCTGAGAACATTCTAGAAAGGTCAAGTAGATATGATGGGCTTCAAGAAAGTCAGGTCTCAGCCGGGCGTGGTGGCACACGCCTGTAATCCCAGCACTCAGGAGGCTGAGGCAGGAGGATCGGTGCGAGTTCGAGACCAGCCTGGGCTACAAAAGTGAGCTCAAGGCCAGCCTCAACTGCATAGGGAGACCCTGTCTCAAAAAGACAAAACAAAAAACAAAACAACAACAACAACAAAAAAGAAAGTCAGGTCTTGAGGGAGAGAGACGGCTGACCATTGTCTTGTTCAATGAGGGGGCTATAATGAAACCCCTTAGGCTGGGAAATTTATATTTTCTTCACAGTTTAGGGCCTGAGAAGGCCATGATGAAGGTGCCAGGAGATTTACTGTCTGGTATGGGCTGTTCTTTGCTTTAAAGATGGACCCTTGTTGCCATATCCGTGAGAGGGAGGGACTAAGACAGTGCCCTGGGCCTTCTCCTCAGGCCAGCCTGAGGGTGGAGCTGTTGGGGTCCTGTGAGTGCCATGTAGCTGGGGGAACTGACTTGCTGCATGGAACTATGGTTTAGACCACAGCAGGCAACTCTGGTGGAAGGTGACGTGGCTGCCCCCTCAGGAAGAAATGGGAGGTATGGTGGGCCGCGCTGGCCCAGTCCTCTCCCGACTTCCTCTGAGCTCCCCCTGCCAGCAGACTCAGCCTGAGCCCACCCCTGTGCCAGGCCTAGCCCCAAAGCCCACTCCCACGGCTGTGTGTTGAGAAGCAGGCAGTCCCAGCTGCTGTCTGTGGGGCCAGGAAGTACCACGACTGGGCCCCTAGTATCCACCTGCCCCAGGCGCTTGCTCTTGGGGTCCAGCCTGAGGACACGCTGCATGCCCCTCCCAACCCTCACACTCACCCCCTTCCTCTCCCCTCTCATTCAGGGTTGACTGCTCAGAGCTCTGTGCTTCCGCTTCAGGTTTCATGAGGGTCAGGGCACTCAGCTCTGGGGTGGGCAGAGTGAGGACCGGCGGGGCCTGGCCAGCTTGCAGAGAGAAGCTGCTCTTGGATCCTGCCGCTTCCATGTGAGGACCTGGGGGGAGAGAGGAGAAGCCACCAGCAGGCGGACACATGAGCTGCATGCCTGGGCCAACCGGGCTCCGTGGCTCGGAGGGGACGAAGGACACTGTGCCTGCATGCTTGCTGGGGACTCTGAGCAGCCCTGCTCCAGGGCCCTTGCCCTGCCTGGCCTGGACCGCTGCTTTGCACCCACACTGTCCTCAGCGAGGCTTCTAAGTTGCACGCTGTACACACACATCAACCCCGCTTGAAGTCCTCTGAGGCCTCGCCAGCTCAAGTCAGACAGGAGGCAGCTTTCCACCTGGGCTTCCTGACTCCAAAAGACTTGGCATCGGCCAGGGCCTCGTCCACAACCTCCTGCTTGCTAGGCTCCTGAGTGGGTCACCCTGCTCTCGCTGCAGGGCCCTCCCCCTTGCCCACCGCCCCAGCAGGCTGCTTCCGTCTCCCTTCCAGCCAGCCTCTCACGGAGCCCCTGACTGCCTGACCTCAGTGCTTCTGCCTTCCACGGTCCCTGCCAACCCTCCCCATGTGTCCTAGGCTCCTTGCCTCAGGCCTGGTCCTTGTGACCTCCCTCTCAGGTGCCCTGGGGGTGTTGGAAAGTCAGAATGAGGCCTGTGTCTCAGTGCACTGGGCCACAAGGGATACAGCCACTAGCACAAGGGGACCCACTCAGTGTCCGGGCCATCACCCTGGGCTGCAGACGCTGGCTGGGAGGTGCCTGCTGGTGCATCAAACAGGGGCCCATCTGTGTTTTTAATCACCACGGGGCCTCCATGGGCTAATAATGTTCCAAATCCCAGAAGCCTAGGAGCTGAGGCCCCCATTCAGTCCTTTTCCTTTCTTTATACCAAGTGCAGCCTTCTCAGCGGGCATCTCTGGCTCTACGCCCTTCTGTGGTCCCTGTCACCTGAGAGGAGACACCACCATCAGCCTGCTGGGCCAGGCCCTGTGGCTCCTTCTGTCCTCTCACACGCATGTGTGCTCTGCTGTGTCATGCACACACACTACCACCCCCCCAGCACTGGCATGCTCCCCTCAGGGACTTACGCGGTTTCCTGTGCTCCAGGCTGGCCCCTCCTGTCCCGTTCTGCCCATAGCCACACACTGTGGACACGGAGCTCCCAGTTCTGCATCCAGACCGAGGGCTCCTGGGGCAGCTGAGGGCACCTGGGAGTATCCTTTTCCTCTTCACTGGCAGCTAAGCTTGGACAGCCCGGCCCACCTTGCAGCCAAGTCTGGATGCCCAGCAGAGGACCTGGGTCTACAGAAGACCTTGAAGGGCAGCCTGGCCTGTTAGCTGTGCTTGGCTACGAGAGACGTAACCTTCCAGCAGGAGGCCTGCCATGTCTGGGTCCTGGGCTGAGCAGGTTGGGGTGTGGCCCTGGGCAGCCTCACTCAGTGCCAGTCCAGTGCCTCAGAATATGGAAGCTAAGGACACAAGCCCTTCCTGATGGCGCAGCAGAAGCCACATGCCTGGGCACATCGCACCACAGCTAGAAGAGTGGCCTGTCATATACAGGAGCACACAGCAGCTCAGGGAGCTGATTGGCTTAGGCCCTGCACTGCAAGGACGGACTCAGGGCTCTTTGCCTTGGCCCTTGACTGCCTCCTGGGCCCTGGGATACAGGAAGGAGTGAGTGGCGTGGAGGCTCATGGGACTCCATAGGCCCCGCTCTTACCTGCATCTTCCCTCTGCTGCCGGGGCTCAGGCTCCCTGCCGCTGTCGTCCCTGGGCCCTGCAGCCCCATCGTGGCCAGTCGCACCAGGGACGATGGTCATCTTGTTACTGTTGCCTATGGTGGCATCCTCGAGGTGGCAGGATTTGATGTGAATTTTCTGGACCACGTCCCCCTTGGGGTGAGGCCCCGGCTCTGGCATTTGGGCTTCAAAGGAAGCTTCTGCACCAGCACCAGAAGCAGAGACTGTGGGTCAGCCAGAGAGAAATGCCCGTGAGACCCCAGAGGGAAGTGCCCGTTGCTCTGTGAGAGCATGGTCGTTATCGTCGTTCTGCCCAACACCTTCCGTGCAGTCGGGCACCCGTGCCTGCTCCAGGAGGGTTTGGTGTTGGTGGCAACTGGCTTCAGTCCTATCCCAGAGGACTCTGCCCCAAGGCCCTGAACAGCCTCCTCAGCCCCCTGCTGGCCCACGGCCACCTGCCGTAGGCCTCCACCCAGAGGCCAGCTTCAGTTCAGTCCACACACGGTTTCCCTTATGCCGCAGCAGAAGTCCTGGTGAGGCCCCTGCCAGTGCATCCTCTGGTCTATTCGTGGTTTCTGTCTCAAGCAGGACATGCTGAGCTGGGACACTGGGGGTCTGCTGGTGTCCAAAGTGCCCAGCAGTCAGAGAGTGACGGAAGGTAAAGAGAATCGCTGGAAGCAGCTATCTCTTGTGGCAGGCAGGGGCCCAGAGCCCTGCCAGGAGCTGCTGGCTTTGAGCAGCAGGAAGGACCACTAACACTGAGATAGCAGAAGCTGTGACATCCCACAGATCTGCACCCCGCCGGGTTGTGACTTCTGCGTGCATGCACTGAGGACCCTCGGCCAGGCACTGCAACTCAGAAGCCTGTGCCAGGACCTGCCCCTCTGAGGGATTCCGAAGAAGAGGGTGGACAGCAGTGAGACAGGTGGCAGTTTGGAGAACCAGCCCACGTTTGATTTCCACCTTGCATGGTTGCCCGCGGCACCGGGAAGGGTGGCCGCTGCACAGTGGCCCAGGTGCCTGGACCTGAGCCTGGCCAATGGGTCCTCCATGGCTCACTCTCACCTTTGTCCATGCTGGCTCTGTGGACGGCTAGCTCAGCAAGGCTGCCCCACTGCCACGCCTTTGCACAAGCTACCTGCTCATCAGTAATGCTGCTTCCCTCGGCCCTCCAAGCCCAGCATAGCGGACCTGGCCCCGGTATCTTCCTTGGGGACACGCTGACTCCCCAGAGTCCCCCTGGCTTCTGCCCTCAGCTCCTCCCCACCCTACCCACAGATCAAGAACCTGAATTGGCTGTCCACAGTCATCCTCGGCTGCCCCCGTTCTCATGCTCCTCTCACTCTGACTCAGCACCCGCTGATCCCCGCGGCTGCACCCTGTCCCGCTGGCCTTTCCCCTCTCTAGAGGTGCTTTCCTGGGCCCCTGCTCTGCTTCTCAGCCGACCTTTGGGTTCCCAGTGTCCCAGAAGGCTCAGCTGGGCCTTCTGATCACTGTGATGTCACACTGTCATCAAGCCCTTGGTGGCCCCCTGTCCTCTTTCCTCCTTAGACACCACGCTAGGCCCCATGCTGTTCCTCTGGTGCTGTTTCTGTGGTCCAGTCTAGGGTTCTCTGAGGAGGACATGCCCATTTTATAGGCAAGAAAACTGAGGTTTCCTGCAGCAGGACACCAGAGTATAGGTATCCAGTGTTTCAGCTCTAGAACGCCCCCAGTGCGATCCAGTGGAACAGCTCCCTGGCTGAAGAAGAGCTTCCCACCATGCCTTTCTCTCTCTCTCTGTCTCTGGAAAGACTGGCTCCAGTTCTGTCTCATAGGGAGCTGAGTGGGGTGACGGGGCAGGTCAGGTCTTTATGAATCCCTGGTGTACCTGGAGGGCTGCCAGAGGGTCTGCAGGCAGGGCCTTCAGAGGGGACGTGAGGAAGGCTCATCTCGTTGCTGTGCCCCATCTGTACCCTCCGGAGCATGGAGCGCTCCATGTAGATGCTCTGGGGACCCCAGCCATCACCTGGTGCCACTGGTGGGACCTGGAGAGGTGTCACTGCACCTGGAAGGGACACAGCAGCCGGATGCCTTGTGAGGAACACCAGCTGCTCTGGCCTAGAGAGTAGATGACACGGGGAACAGCTAGAGTTGGGGTTTGCTGGTTTTCCCCAAAGGTGCCTGGTGCTTAGTGTGTAGATGAGGCAGCAGTAGACCCAATCAGTGGACTCATGTTTCTGCCTGTGGTGGCCTACTGAGCCCATCAGATGGAAGCCCTCCTGAGAATCACTAACATGGCCTTCCTGCTCCCTGGCAAGCTCAAGTGACCAACATTGGGGCTGTTTGTGGTGTTTCTGAGACAGGATCTCGCTGTGTGGTTTAGGCTGGCCTTGAGCTCACTTTGTAGCCAGGCTGGCCTCAGACTTCTTGGGTCCTCCCAAGGGCTGGCATCACAGGCATGCACTCAGCCTGGCTGTCTAAATAGTCTTTTTTCCTAGCGTTTCCCCTGAGGGTGACCCTCCTGATGTTCAACGTAAGAACATGCTAGAACTTATATCTAAATACATCTTTGGGTCTAAAAAAGTTGAACCATTTAGCGGTGCTAAGTAAATAATGAGATGAGGGCGTGGCCCAAACTGCAGCGGGGGCTCAGAGGGACCTAGATCGGGAAGTAACAACCCAGGTTCTAGGACAAAGTCCTGCATTTCATAGTTGGGGAAACTCTCTTGGCAAAGTCACAAGGCGTGCTTGACATTTGAGCCAAGGCTCTCACAAGCAGGCGACAGGGCTGTCCTGAGAGGTGGCCCTGTGTCCCATGCCACAGTGCCTTGCATGGAGCAAAGGGTCCTTCGCTGACCCCTATGTGGCCTAACCAAAGATGCTGCCGATGGCAAGGTGCCTCCCCACGTCCTTTGTGTCACAATATGGGAGGAAAGAAGTGTGCTCAGGGCAGGGGAGGCATCCCAGCCACACCGCAAAGGGAGCGTGAACCAAGTTATTCCTCGTGGCAAAACAGTAGACACCACTGAACGTATGCGAGAGGTGCTGCAGTGAAGGGACATCAGGAGAGATTTGATCCAGGCTTTCTGGGGCTCAGAAAGGCCACAAAGGATGCTGTGGAGAAGGGATGGCTGCCCTTGCTCTTGGGTGACCAAATGCCCCTGCTCCCCAACCTCACCCAGAAGAGGCAAGTGCTCAAGGTCCCTCTGGATGTCTCTCTGACATCTTACCTATCTCCCCACACCTCATTATGACATTCCCATGTCCGATCTGCGTGGCTTCGGAGTTTGCAATAGAAATTTGGCTCTGAGAGATCATGTTGATTGGGTTCTGCTGGTAGATGACTGTGGCTGACTGGATTCCTGGAATAATTCTTCCAGAATCTTCTGCAAAATAAAAGCCCACTCTATTCCTGTGAGTCTCCGTGGGGGGTTCCAGGGAACCTGTTGGAACACTGACCCCCTAGCACCCATCCTGGGGCAGAGTCAGTTGGTCCAGGTGGCACCCACGAGCCAGCAGGGACTCCAGCCGTCCTCCCCTGTGTGGGTGGCCGACACACACTATGGGTGGGTCCTCAGAGCCATCTTGCCTGTGTGTCCTCCCACACTCCCTACTCGGCCACCATGATGAGCCCCCGTGGGAATTCAGCAGCCTTACGCTGTTGTCTACTCTCTGTCCCTCTTGCTAGGAGGAGACCGCAGCCCTGACTGCTGGGCCCCCGGCTCCCTGCACCCTTGAGTGACAGCCAGAAGATGATGGGCCAGGTCACGTGAGTCTTGCTGGCCTCGCTGTGTGTTTCTACAGCTACACACCACCTACCTACGCCCTGGGCTGGCCTGTCGTGGCCCTTCCTTCCATTAAAATAAATAACATTTTGTGCTTTTGCTTCTGTGAAGACACAGTCACTTCTTCTGACATTAAAAGAAATCGAGGTGGAAGCATTTTTGTGGGCCCCTGGAAATATCTCGGGCCGTAGGCACTGGGCTGCCTACACTGTGGATAGCTGGCCCTGAGCCCAGTCTTGCCTTCTTTCTGGGCAACTTTGAAACCTTAAGCAAAATGCTCACAGAAAACAGCAACCACATCAGGAGACCCTGATACCCCAGGCCTGAGGGAGTCCGGAGGCCCTGCCTTCTGTACCTGTTTCCTTGAGTCCAGGGAAGCCTTCCTGCTGGTCCAGCCAGCACCCCTACTGCCTGGAACCCCCTTGATAGAGCGTGTCCATAAGGCTTCTAGAAACTTCTAGTGGATTCTGTGAGGCTGCAGGCAAGTTGCCCTGCAGAGGATGCAGCATTGGCTGTTCTTCGTGTCTCATCACAGCTCTGGCCCTCTTCCGGCGCACGTTCAGACGGCAGGCATACACCTACCTGCTCCACAGACTCTCCACTCTTTGGACTTCTCATTGCAGGTCAGAAGGTGACGGCTGCCCATCTTGTACAGGTCTGGGTTCACGTCTTTCGCCGTCCTCATGCCCAGGCCCTTGGCGATATGCAGGGCCTTGCAGGGCCCATTGGCTTCCAGAAACCTGTAGATCTTCTCCTCTTGAGACAGGGTGGCTCGGTGAGTGAGGAGGCCCCAGAGTCTGGGTCCGCCCCACTGCCTCCTGGCTCTGCAGCCTGGCACAGTTACCCAGCTCCTCACACCCAGTTCCCTACCTGGGGCACAGGTGTAGCTACCCTGGCTGTACCCTTGACACACTCAGGGGACCAGGGCTGTGTGGACAGTGAGGGACACAGCTTGTGCACACAGAAGGCACCGAAGCATTAGCCGTTGAGAGGAATGACTTCCCTCTGAGCCCTCTGTGGGGCTTGGCCCTGAACCCTCCTCCCCAGGAGGGTCTAGGGTAGAGGCTGGGAGTGAAGGAGACAGAGCTGCTTACGGAGGCTGCTGAGCAGGGGGCCAGGACTCTCTGAGGCTGCAGCTGGGTCCTGCGGGGGTGTCTGAGCTGAGGAAGAGAGATGGGTCGGGGGTCAGGAACAAGAAACTCACCTGGCCGCCATGGGGGAGAGGTGGGAAACCCACAGGTACACGGTAGGAACAGGGCCCTTTACATGCAGATTCCAGACTGAGGAACACGGTGGCTTCCGGTTGCCCTTCGCCTTCTAGCTGGGCCAATCTCTGCTAATGCACTTCTCTAAGCCTCCACTTCCTTTTCCGTCCAAAAGAGATGAGAGTGCCTTTTCTATGTGTGAGGGTTCAGGGTGCCCCAAGGCACTGAGCCCCCATGTGTTTGATAAATGTCAGTATTCCTCCATCTGAGAACTTTAAACCAGAGCAGGGGCTCAAGCCCCACCTGAGCACTTGGTTTTGCTGTTGTCACTATTGTACCTATTCCTCCACTGTGATTACTAGTATTCTGCTGTGGGCCTACTATGTGCTATTGCTGCACCTAGTGAATCCTCTCTGCATCCCCTGCCGAGCAGCCTGCTATTATCTCCGTTGGCCAGAAGGCACACTGGGGGGACATCTTGCTTCCCTAAGTGGCAGAGCCGGAAGCTGAAATCTGGCTGCATTTATTGTCAAGACTGCCTTGGGGACCCCACACCCCAGGCCAGTTACCAATGCTGGGCTGGGCTGGCTCTGTGGAGAGCAGGCTGCCAGGATCACCCCTGCCCAAGCACCAGGTTGCAGGGGCCATGAGGGAGACTCTGCCCTCCTTCTGCATTCGGTAGAGGACTCGGTTGAGCTCCTGCTTGGGCACTTGGCATTCCTTCATGAGCAGCACCGTGCGTACGGGGGAGCTGGCCTTGCTCAGAGCCTGCAGGATCTTCTGCTCCAGCTGGCCTGCAGAGGGAGGGCGAGCGGAAGCCTGAGTCCCAGGTGGTGGGGGCCTCCTCTACAGACAGGTCCTGAGCAGAGGACATGGGCAGGGACCAAGGCAGACATCCACGGGTCTTGGCAAGGACAACAGCTTCTGTCCAGAGAGATGAGGCCCCGAGCCAATTAGAGCCGATCTTGGCCAAAGAGCCTGGCAGCCTCCACCGGGTATTACCTGAGCAGATGGAAAGGCTCAGCCCTAAGACAGCTCCAGAGCAGGGGCCAGAGGGAGGAAGGACGGCCGAGGAGGGAGGAAGAGGAGCCCAGTGGAACGGAGGCAGCTCCCTGCTGCGGGGCTCTGTGATGCCTGTGGCATCCTTCTAGGTTCCTCTTCCGGGGCCACCACCCACATCGATAGCACTGCTATTCACCCATATTCCACTGCCCAGCCCTGGAGCCCTAGAGCCCTGAAGATGCCACCCTTGGGTTTCTGTCAGCTCCCCCAACTTCCCCTTCCTTGTCCCCACCTCCCCGTTCCCTGCCACTATTACCCAGGTATCAGCAGTGGCCTCCAGTTCCAGCTCCAGAGAGGTTCGCCCAGCCCCGTGTACTGCACCCAGCTCCCTCAGTGCCCTGTGCTGCCTTGGCCCTGCCCGCCACACCGCCCTAGGCCTTCCTGCTCTGGAGCAGTCCTCTCCTCCGTCTGCCCAGTGCCCAGCCCAGTCTGGCTCAGATGCCATCTCCTTTGGGAAGCCATCCCCCAGGTGGCCTTGTGGGTGAATGTGGCTCTGCAGGGCTTGCCTGGCTCCACCTCTGGGCTGTGGTGCTTGGGCAGTGACATTTGAGAGTGTGTGACTGAGCGAATGAATGAATGAATGAATGAGAGAGAGAGAGAGAGAGAGCAGGTTTGTTCTCCACTTGGACAGATGTCGTCCAGTTGACCCGGGTACCTGCTTCATGGTCTGAGCATAAGGAACCCTGAATAGGATCTTGCATGGACCAAGAGAAACTTTTCCAAATAATCCTCTCTGCCTTTGGGATAAGCTCTCAAAAAATCAAGGCATCACCACACATTAAAGAAAAATAAGAGCCAGGGAGATAGCTCAGCTGAATAAGTGCTTGCCTGGCAAATGCAAGGTCCTGAGTTTGATCCCTGGTATCACAAAAAAAAAAAAAAAAAAAAATCCAGCTGCTTTGGCCGGAGGCAGAGTGCAGACCCTACATGGGCAGGTGGCACCTGGGAGCTGGTGGCTGGGGATAGCTGAGTCATGGCAGCCCTGGCCCCCAAGCCCTCAGGGCAGCATAAGGAGGGTTTGTCGTGGGGCTGCCAGGGCCCCATCCAGGGCAGCGATCCTTCCTATGCCTGTGGGTCTTCTCTGACCAGGGGTTTTGATTCTGTTCCAGAGCAGTGGCACTCAGGGGAAAGGTAATGAATCTGTAACACCCCCTCGATCTGGAGGTCCCCTCTCTGCTGGGCCAGGTGGGAGTGGCCACCTCATCACCCACTCAGGCCACTGCAGCAGCCAGGCTGGCCCAGCGGGCCTCCTTCCTGGCTTTCCTCCTCTTGCTGGAAGTAGGAATGCATGTTGGGCCGCCTCCCTCTCTCCCTGGCACAAGAGCAGTAATGGGCAGAAGAAATGGGCTCAGAGGACAAGCCCAAGGGGCCGCTGGGCCTGGTACAGTGACCAGCAGGTAATAAGGCAAGAGAAACTAGTTAAGGTGGGGTCAAGGTCTGCCAGGCTAGATACACAGAACTTATCACCAGCCACTGCTCACCCACCACACCCTGAACCCACCCCTTCCTGGGAACCGTCTGCTCCTCCCTTTTGTAGCCTCTGGTAACCGGTTTCCTTGGGCTGAGCCCCAGCCCTACCGACTACTATCTGTGGAAGTCCCCATGCCTAAGTTTCCCCACCTGTGAAATGCAGGTGACAGCAATGGCTTCAAGCACTGTGGTGAGGGTTTAAAGAGCTAATGGTAACAACAGAATAAAAGCAGCAAAGTACAAAACAGGCCACAGGCCACGCTTAACAGCACCGTCAGAGGAGCAGTTGCTTAGCTCCAGGCTGGGCCTCCTCCCCTTGTGGCTTCCTGAGTGAAATTTTCACAGAGGAAAGGCAGCAGCGAGATGGGCCCGCCTGCGGCTCCCTCTGTAAGAAGCAGCCTGCAGGCTCCCAGCGGCTGCACAGCCCCCGGGCACAGTGCTCACCAGCTGTGATCCCTGAGCCACTGCAGCCGCTGGGCCTCAGTTAGGTCATCTGCGAACTGGGGACACTGGTACCCTGGCTGCTGAGTGCTACTATGACACGTGTGCTAAATGTCCAGGCACAGCCGGCCTTCCAAGCAAAGCCACTCTGCCACCCTCTGCCTCCTGAGCACTGCTGTTCTGACGATGGTGGCCAGGAAAGAAGCTTACCCGCTCCCATCAGGAGAACCCCCTCGGAGCCCAAGGGAGAGGACACTTACCTCCTGTGCTGGGGCTAGCAGGGGACTCGGCCATGCTAACTGCAGTGGCAGGGAGCCCAGTGGCCCCGGGAGGGGCAGCCCCTCTGCACTGTGGCCTTGGGAAGGTGGTCTGTTATGCACGAGGCTGGCCAGGCCTTACACCTCAAGCACCTCTCAGCCCACAAAGGAAGCGCCCCAGCTTCCCTCTGCCATTATCAGCTGTGAACAACCCAGAAAGCCAGCCAGCCAGCTGCCTCACTCCACCCCCCTGCTCTCCCAGGAAAAAAAAAATGAAACTTGTGTGGGGCTTTTGAAGAAACAGAAACGAAAGCAGAGTTGATGAGCAAGAGGGCCTGAGAGGCCTCAACGGGATGTCAGCAGGCAGGGACTGCATTTGGCTTCCTTCTCCTTCCCAATGTCTATTGCTGCCCCCCAGGTCTCCCGCAAGGGCTGAGACCTGTGGACAGGACCCGTGGGTGCCTGCTACCGTTGCTGTGTGCATTGAGAAGATTCCGTGCTTTAATGAGCATCTACTATGTGTTCTCCAGTGGCACACTCCCTCCTGCAGCCCATCTTCAGGGCAGTACCGTCATCCTTCCTCAGAGGAGAAACTGAGGCTGGGTCCCAGAAGCCATTTGTCTGATCTGTAGCCTCCAGAGGTCACGGGTAAATCCCCTGGGTTCCCCTCATGTCCTCAGAGTCCCAGTAGATTGTGCGTTGTAACCTCACAGTCCCTGTCTAGAAAGCGGCCTTCCTGGGCTGCTCCACCAAGGCGCCCCCAGGGGAGCTGACGCCCCCTTGTGCGGTTTCAAGCCCAGACCCATGATTCACGCCTGTGCAAGTTACTCAGTCTGTGGCCTCTGCCTCCTCTTCTGGGGCAGAGGTGGGAAACCCACAGGTACACGGGGAGGACGGAACCCTTTCTCGGGGCGGTGGTGAGGACTGATGATGGATTGGTCCTGCTGGGCGGTGTGGCTGCGTCGGAGAGAGGGCCATCCCCTTCACAGGTTCTCAAAGGAGCCGCTGGTCCCTGAAGAGGTCGGCCCCACCGTTTTCTCCCATAGTGCAGAAGAGCAGACGAAGCCCCAAGCCCCGGGCAGGGTAGGCAGGCTCCTGGTCAGCGACTCTGCCCGGCGAGCCCCTGCCCCTTTCTAGGAGGCTGTCGCGCCACGCGGAGGCTGACCAGCAGGGGGCGCGCGCTCACCGGCCGGGCTGGGCCAGCACCTCTGGGGCCTGGAGACTTAGAGGGTGACCCAGTAGCGGCCGAGGGTCACAGCGCTGACACGCACGCCACCTGCTGAGTCCCTCAAAGCCCTGTCTCGGTTGTGTGTGCTGCCCCTGAGCTGATTTCTCCATCACTCCATTCTCGTGGAAGAGCTTGTGCCCTGTTGCTTCCGAGGCGGAAGCCCCTGGCCTCTCCGGGTGCCCTTTCCACAGCCCCCCTGTGTCCTCTGTGCCCGACTCAAGCCAGCTCCTCCCCTACCTCCAGCCGCAGGTCTCTGGATCCACTCCTGCTTGTGCCCACGTGTGGGTGTGGAGGCCACTGGCTGGTCACAGGGCCAGGGCCGGAGACTAAGGTGGGGGTTGGGGGGGGCCCTTGGCTTGACCCACCGAGCCATCGTTGCTTCTAGAAAGACCAGCTGTGTTGAGTACGGGAGGCAGGGCCGCCATGGCCAGGGCCCATCTGGACAGTGTCTGAGTCCTCCTATCACTGTGTTCTCGTCCTAAGGTCACTCTAGCTGTCCCCAGGAACCAGCAGCAGAAGCCACTGTGCCAGGGCTGCCTGGAGCCGCGGGAGCTGCCCTGGGGGCAAGGCTGTGTCTGACGCTCTCCTGAAGCACAACCCTGCTCTTCCCTTCTATTATGGTGCCATGCTGAATAGAGACTGTGAGTCCCCGAGACTCACTTTCTTCAGCTATGAAATGGACAGAATCTTTGAGGAAAAGCCTATTGCTACGTAGCATGAGCCCATAAACATCTTAATAAATCATGAGATGTGTTTCCACCCACAGAGGGTGGGGCCGGCTAACCCTAGGCCCTAGAAAAAGCAAATGAAAGAACAAGAGAGAAAGAAAATGAAGAAACAAAAACCCCATGTGGAACATGGGTAGAGCCCTCCTTGCCCTGCTTTTCTCATGCCTCTGAGCTGGAGGAGACCTTGCTGTACCTCACCACACTGAAGGAAGTCTCATTTTTAAAGGTGTGGATTATCCTGTATTCTTCCTTTCAGTTTAAGAAATTAACTTTGTCACTAGGTCAGATAGTAGGGGCTTACACAGCACAGAGGTGTCTTTCCATTTTCTGTTGACGGCGTTGTCGGTGGCCAGTTTTGCTGGGTACCCAAGGTCCTTTTATCCTGTGGCTCTGCCATTTGTGGCCTGCATCCTCCAGTTTGTCTTAAATTCTAGAAGGGCTGCAGGAGCATTAACCATCACATCTGCATTCCTTCCAGCAGAAAGGAGTAAAGGGCAGAAGGGCAGGTATCTTCCTTCCAGGAGCACATCTCTCGAGTTGCCCACGCTTTCCGCCAGAGCTTATTCCCACAGCTCTTACTTACAAGGGGGGCTGGGAAAATGGTCAGTGTTCCACACCACTAGGTGCCTGGCTAATGCTGGGGTCTCACTTCTCACTGCTTCTAAGTTGGGATCAGCAGGTATCACCAGAGACCCAGTGTCCTTCTGCAAGGAAGGGGCATGGACACCTTGGCCCACAGGCATGCCCGTTACCTGGGCCTCACCCAAGGCCACTGAGGGCAGAGGTCTGGGTCTCCGCCCTTGACATGGAAGAACCTCAAAAGTCCAAGACTTCAAGACGGTGCCTCTGCCTGCTGAGCCTGGCCGCTCTTTGCTTAGGAATGTGCTCTCCTTTCATGGCTTGTGTTTTTCTGGAAACTATTAGAACTCTCCGCCCAAAGCAGAGGATAATTACACGTTCCAGATCTTGAATCTTTCAGTTCTTCTCTCTCTCCCTCTCTCGTTTAAAAGAGAGATATTTTTACTGCACAATATGTTGGCAAAACCCAAGACTCCTCTCTACCAGGAGCTTGGATTTTATTTTCAGATCTTTCTTCTGTGGCTGCCTCAGCAGGAGGTAGAAGGGCACCCAGCGTGGGCAGCCAGGCTTCTAGGGCGGGGCAAAGGTCAGCTGCTGGAAGTGGCTGGACAGGAGAGGCCATGGCCCTCGGTTTCCTGAGCTGTGCCCAGAGCCGGGAGCAGAGATCTAGCTGGACTGGTGGGTGCAGGATGGTGAGCTTTCCTCCCAGGCCAAGAGCTGGCTCTGGCTCTGCCCTCTGCTGGTGGAGGGGCCCTCTGTGTGTCTCACTGTGTCCCCTGGAGTCAGCTATGCCAGTGGCCCCCTCACTACTTCTTAGCTCTGTGCCTCGAGTGAGTCATGCTCTTTCTGAGCCTCAGTTTCTCCCTTTGAAAGAGGGATTGTGGCAGCTGTACCTCAAGGGGCCATTTCTGAGGTGAGATGAGGGCACAGCCTGGAAGATTCCCCTGGAGCAGGCAGGAGGTGCTCAGTAAGTGTCGCTGTGTGGTCCCCATCAGTCCCTCTCTGTGGAAGCAGAGTCCCCTTATTTGCCTTCAGGATATTTGCCACAGTTCCTATGCTTCTCTTTGTCAGGCCGTGAGCTGGGACCAGAAGGGCTGGAGAAAGTCCACTTGCTGTCCCCTGGCCTATTGTCCAGCCCTGGGGATAAAGGGTGACTCAGGCCCAGGCCCAAATTCCACAGCCCTGTGAAAGTACAGGGAGATCTCTTCTGCTGGACTGTGGTGCTTGGCAAGGTGGCCCTGGCTGCTGGGAGAACAGCTGGAAGGAGGTGTGCAGGGGGAGGAGGCGGCCCCTCGGTGGCAGGGTGTGCAGGGCAGGGTCCTGTCCTCACCCCCTCTCTCCCCGCCCCAGCTTTTTTTTTAGAACTCCCTGCCCCTACATTGCAGCAAGTATGCTGAAATGAATTGACGCCCTGACTTTTAGTTTTATAATTGAAAGATTACTTAGAATGATTTTGCTTCCCAAATTATTTGCCTACAAGAAATTCATTTCGTTACAATTGGCCACGATCTCCCCACCAAGCATTCTTCTTGGGAATTCTTACAAAATGAGATTTCACCTATAAATTCTCTTCCTATCTACTGAAGGGTAATGAAATTTTTATGACAACTGAATGGAACAATTAATGAACTTGACATAATGTCAGTTTTTCTGGGTGTTTAATTAAACATTAATTGACTTTGATTCTATGGTAGGTTTTGGTCTCCTTCATGATTTGGAGCTTAATTGACTTGGAAGGTTCTGGAAGCATCGGTGGGCGTGAGGTTTGGGAGAACAGAGAGACATATATCAAAGATGGGGGCCTTGGGGCTGGGGAGATAGCTCAGTAGAATAAGTGCTTGCCTAGCAAGCACAAGGACCTGAGTTCATTCCCCAATTCCACCCCCCCAAAAAAGATGGGGGCCTGGCCTTATGGGGTGGAATGCAGAGGGAACTGGGGTGCTGGAAGTGTGGGATGGGAGACCAAGAAACTCCAGTGCAGCATGTGCAGATGTGGGACCTTCGGGACTGAGCTGATGTGAAGCACTGGTCTCATCTGTGCGTTGATGGCTTCATAACTGAACGAACTGTGGGGAGGTGGGGCTCACATGGAGGTGGTAGGTCACCTGGAACCTGCCCGGGAAGAGCCTGCTTTGTCCTAAGCCTCTTTGTCCTGCTCCCTCTCTCTGCTGCTGGTGGCCCTGAGGTGCGATCCTTTTCCCCAGATGCTCCTGGTGCTACGATGTTCTGCACACCTCCGGCACATGGCAGTGGAGCCACCCACCATGGACTGATACCCATGAGGCTGTGAAGTCCACCAAGTGGGTATTTGTGTCACCATGATGGCAGGCCAACACACCTGCTTAGAAATTCAACCCAAAGTTGTTCCCTCAAAGATTTGGTTAAAGGCAGCGACTCATAGTCACTAAGCTGTGTCTCTGTGTCCCGTTTGCTATTCCTTTCACGGTTTCCTGGAATTCCCACAGCAATCCTGCCTGGTAGGGAAGGAAAACAAAAGCTGAGGACACAGGCATAGAGAGATTGCCAAAGCTGGTCAGGATCACAGGGTTGGCACGCGACACCCACGAGCCCCGAAGCCACAGGCTCCTGAGCCATGTGTTTAGTGGCCGTTGTGCAGCTGTGAGCCAGGATGGTGTCATCGCAATTCTTTGTGGAGAAGCATCGGGGATGTCACTCCTGAGTGCTGAGTTCTCAGAGTACAGAAAGCCACTGCTTAGAAGGAGGGAGACTGCGCCTGGGTTCTCTCTCCATGTAGATTACACATTGAAAGGATACTGGGAATATGCTGTGAAATGCTGTTGAACTCTAAAATATTCCCCCAGAGCGCATGTGTTTCGAGGATGGGCTCTGGAAAGTTTCACAGTGGCATCTGGATGGCCCCCAAGGCCCCGTGCGGTCGTAGGTGGGGCTTTCTCAGCAGTGGCTGGATCCAGAGCGTGTGACTGATTCTTGGTGCAATGCGAAGATTAAGGGTGCTGACTTTAAGGTTGAGTGGTTACTAAATCCACAGACTGGTTTGGCACCACCACTGCCCTAATCCCAGTGTCCTGGATACAGGACAGTATGAGGGACAGAAAGAGGCTCCTCTTGTCCTTTCTTTTTGGCTGTCCTGGGCCTGCCGTGAGCAGCTTTTCCTCCCTCACGTCCCGCTCCCTGCCAGCCAGCCGACTGTGCATTGAAACCTCTACAAACCGTGAGCTGAACAAGCACTTCCTCCTCTGGGTATCGGGCATTTTGTCTCAGCAATGCGAAGGGTAAGGAAGACAGAGGGTGACAGGGTTACTCTACGGGTGAGGGCACAATCTGGTGGCGTTATGGGAGGTGATGGAAGCTTCCAGTAGGGGGAGTGGAGATGGGGGAGTGGCTCTGAGGACTGTGCCTAGCCTCGGTTTCTCCCTCTCAGGCTCCTCTCTGCCTCCTGATTGGTATGTGGTGAGCGGTGCTGTCCTACTGCACCCTGGCCCTGGATACCACTGCTTCGCCGCAGGCCTGTGGCCGTGGATCTGGGGCCACGGAGGAATTCCTCACACAATGTGCGCTAAAAGAACCTGGAGCCACTCAGGCCTGGTGATCAAGCCGCTGATCAAGTGAAAATATCACTAAGTTAAGAAATAAGACACGGTCCCTAGAAACGTGGGCAGAGGCGGAGGCGAAGCTAGGAGGGCAGAGGCCTGCAAAGTGCTCTATCTGTGGTCATCTCTGCAAGTGTCAGCTCTGTCCCCTTAGACAGTGGTTCTCAACCTTTCTAGTGCCGTGACCCTGCAATACAGTTCCTCATGTTGTGGTGACCCCAAGCCAAAAAATAATTTTGGTGGCTACTTCAGAACTGTAATTTTGCTACAGTTATCATTCGGAATGGCTTTAGGCGACCCCTGTGTTTTGGTTGTTCGACCCCCGTCAGGGTTGCGACCCATAGGTTGAGAACTGTTGCCTTAGAACTACCCAGGTGAGGGAGCTGAGGCACTTGTCCTCTGGCTCCACCTGTTTTCTCAGTGAGGCTGCTTCTGGGAAACTGCAGGGCCCAGCATTGCTAACCTGTGGTGTGGTGGGGGAGAAGGTTTGGGAGGTCAGCAGAAGCCTTACTTCCCTGGGAAGTTGGATTGAACAGAAACAAAGGGCTGAGGGGACAGGGTGGGCACCAAAGCCGCTAGAGACAGCACTGCATGGAAGCTCTCTCTCTCAGACCAGGACAGAGGCAGAGGACCAGCAGGGGCTGGGCAGGGTGTGGGGGGGAGTGGGGGTGGGGGTAAGTGAGGGGGGAGGATGTGGACCTCCGGGGTCTCTGTCCTTGTCCTGGGCTGACTCCTCTAACGCATTCATCCCAGCATTTTAAAAATGTGCGTTAAAGCTCAAGCAAGTTAGAAGCCTTGGCACACAAATTTAATCATTTTGAGGTGAGCAACATAATTCTGGACCTCTGTCCCTAGACTTGTCAGCAAGCCCTGGGGCAAAGGCAGGGGCTCACCAGGGAAAGACTGGTGGTAAAGGAAGAAGGAGCCACAGGGGAGGTGTGAGCAAAGTGTGCCAGCTTGCGCATGGACACACGCACACACACAGACACACACACAGACACACACACACACACACACACACACACACAACATGCCAGCATGGATGTCTGTTTATTTTTAAAATTTATCTGCACATTTAAACCCATGATTTGCTCCAAATTGTTTAATCGTGAAGCTTTTATAACATTTTGTTTTATTTTTAGACGAAGTTCTTTTACTTGGAGAATGACTGTACAAAGTGTTAAGGAGAACGCGACGCGGATCTGGCACCGGCCGCCGCGTGTTCTGTCTCGCTCGCCGCCGGCTCGCACACCTCCCTCACACGGGACGTTCCGTCTAGGCCCACGGCTGGGACAGGAAGCCAGCACACATGCTGAAAGATTTCAACAAATATCAGCTGAAAACCAACACGGAATAGTTGAGAGCGGAGGGGCTGGTTCAGGCAATCCGCTCCCCAGCCCAGCACAACAAAAGCTACTTTGTCTAACGGGCCAGCAGCTTGCTGGGGCTATGCGGATCTTTTCTTTTTCATAGTTGATCCGTTTACTTGTCCAGCGTGGACACTGACTTCAGAACTCATCCCCTCTTCCGGTCAAAGTCATACCCACTTTCCTCGCCCTTCTCAGCTCACCTGGAGAGGAGATGCTGACTCCAAATCTGGAGTCTGGGCAGGACACGTGACCCACGTATGGCCAATCGGAGCATTCTATTCAATGGCTATAGTAACTGCTTTGGGAATGAGCACCTGACCCTAGCTGGGCCAATGAGATTGGATTCTGCTTGGAAGGGTTGGTTACTTTCTTTTGATTGGCCTTAGTGGCCTAAGGAGATGAACCTGCATAGAAGATGGTGTCAACAGAGGAGATGGAAGAGGAGGAAATCCATAGATGTCGAGCAGCACTACTCGGATCGTAGAGACCGTACTTTTCTGACAACATGGTGCTCATAGCTGGACCTGATGGCATAGGATCTAGCCGAACTCTCACCCAGAAACCCACAGTTCCCTCTTCTAAAGCAGATCAATTGAAGTTGAGTTTAGGTCACCTGTTCTACAAACAATTAATTGTAAGAAGTCAAAGTTCATTTGTAACTGTCCACAGACCTTTGTTCTGTCAGAAAGAAAGCCCAAATGTTGGATTGACTGGCTTATGGTCACCGGGAAGCATCTAAGGGTAGAAAGTGTTTTTGGGGAGACTGTAGTCCTTCCAGCGATTCCTGCTGTCACATGCTAAGCAGGTGGCCTCTGCTAGACCACCCTCAAGGGGGACCACTTGCTAGGTATTACATGGTGTATTAGTATTAGGAGACATTTTTGTCCCAAAGAATTGCACATGTGCTAAGATGTCCCCATGAGCTGTCCCCCACAGGATGGTGTGAGAAAGAAGGGGAAGGAAAAACAAATAATGTAGATATCCATCTCAAGCAGAATTAGCTACACCAGTTAGGAAATCTGTCCAGCAGGGTGCTCAGAAGCAGGGAAGCCCAGGACCTAGGGTTTTGTATCTATTGATCCGGAAAGGTATTCACAGTATATTAAAGGAAAATCTTTATATCACTGTAGGATGATTCCACAGAATAATGCCTGGAGAGCAGAGGCTGGCAGCAACACTCAGGCAGTTTGTGTTTTATATTTTCTAAGTTCTTCTTTTCATAAACAACTTGTGAGCCTTAGAGCATGTAGGCATGACAGGAAGGCAAAACCTGAGTGGCTCGCGCGACAGAAATATACTTGCTCAGAGTCTTAGAGGCTGTGAGTTGGTAATCGGGGTGCCAACATGACTGACCTGTGGAGGTCTCTGCCTGGCTAGCACATGGGCATCTTCTCTGTGCCCACACCATAGGAAGAGAAAGACAGAGAAAGCGGAAGTTCTCCTGGGGCTTTTCTTAGCAGGATGCTGGCCCCTTGGTGAGGGTCCCAGGGGTCTGCTGTCATCCAAAAATGGCCGCCACCAGGGGCCTCATTGTCTTCCTGGGGCTGGGGCTTCAACACAGGAATTTACCAGAGGTGAAGCAGGATACAGTCTAGCCCATAGCACTGCATAATAAAAATAGTCCCCATCCTGTTGTCAGTATTGCCTGGGCCTTGCAAGATGACGGGCATTCCCTGCAGAGCCACCACCCTGTAAACACTACTCACCGAATTTCAGTTTCAAAAACAAAATCACAGACAGTGCAGATGATTTAATTATGTCAGCTTGGTGTCACTAAGATGAAATCCCAAACTAGTGAGCTCAGAGAAGGCTCCCTGGGCTCACAGCCCCAGGCCACAGGACTGAGTGTGCATGTTGTCAGTCTCGATAAGTCGGAAGGGAAAGTGGAGAGGAAGAGGTGGTGGGAAGGCAGCGAGGGGGGGGTGAGCTAGGGGAGGTGGGCCTTGGCGGCGTGGGGCTCCCCTCCTCAGCTGGCCTGGGGAGTGCAGGCAGAGCTGCTGTCTCCCAGATGTGGGCAGGAAGCAGAGGCTGAGATCACACTCTTTTCTGTCACAGCAATAATCCCAAAAGCCACTGCCAGCAGAGTATTTGTGCATGGGAAGTGGGGGGGGAGGGGGCCTGAGTGCTGCTGGCACGCAGCGCCTCATCTGTCTGCACAGGAAGACCACGGCTCGTGTCTGCAGCCAGAGGAACGCGGAGCGGAGGGAAATGATCAGTGACTGTCGGAGGAAGAGGTGAGGCGCTGCAGTCACCTCTGAGCTTAGGGAGGAGGGAGCAGGCCTGGGGTGGCTTTGGGCTGATGGCTTCAGTTTCATAGACACACACAGCCTGCCGGACTAAAGTCAGTCTTCCAACCGTGGCCCAGAAGAGGTGACAAGTGATGGTACCTAGAGAGTTGCACCTACCTGTGCTACTCGGAGGAAGCCAGGCTGACGTCTTGCACAGATCATTGGGTGTGTGGCCCAGCGACCCTGGGAGGGCAGTTGAGATGTCAGGGTCCCACTGGCTTCTGTATCTCACCTGCTCTGAGCCTAAACTTCCTCCACTGGATAATGGGGAGAGTGGCTATCTCTGCTTCAAAGGACTGAGGGTTCCTTGCTACCCCATGGAAGGTACCCAGGCCCCAATATGTGACTGAGGGATGGATAGGTGCACAAGCTGGGATGTCCCCGTATTTTAGTCAGCCTCGTGTCACTAAGATGAAATCCCAAACAAGTGAACTCAGAGAAGGCTCCCTGGGGTCAAGGCCCCAGGTCACAGCCCACTGCTGGGCACACCTTTGGGTCCCAGCTGGGGGTGCTTGATGGCAACGGTGGGGATGTCATGAGCCAGGAGGAGGCTGGAGCCCCAGCCCCTTTGTGGGCACCCCCATGGCCTTGGGCTACTGCATATTTACTGCCTTGAGCTGGAGCTCTGCCAGGGCCTGGAACGTTTGCTACCTCTGCACCCTTTTCTCCTCCAACCCCCTGAAGCTCCACAGTCTCTCTCTCTCCATCTCCTACACTGCAGAGGTCCTTCCTGGGGTTATTCTTCTTTATGGCCATCTGGAGTGCAAATATGTCCTCCTTGGCATCATTTCTATTGAGGAAGCCATATCCGTTTCTCACATTGAACCATTTTACTGTTCCCCAAACCTTGGCTGTGATGACCTTCTTGTCTCTGCCAGCAGGGGCCGCCGATGTGAGGCCACCTGGACCGGCTCCCTGAGCCACTACTGGGCTGCGGGCTCCAGCAGCTACGGCTCCTCCCGAGATGCGATGGTGACTAGGCTGGGGCTGGGGATGTGATGGTTAGCAGGCCAGCGGCCTCCGTGGGGCTGCTCCGGGCTCTCTGGGGTCCGGTCTCCACTACCACTATGGATGGAACTCGCCATCAGGTTGTGTTGGGCAGCTTCAGCTGCCACGGTGAGTCCTGCAGAGTACAGTGTAGGTACAGAATGTTGGTTTATTTTGCTGGCTCATTCACCAGACTCCAGGGCCACGAGGCCCCAGTTGTGCTGATGGTGCCCTCTCCCCTCACCCACTCGTCTGTATATATTTGGAATACATAAGTGAGCAGTAAAAGTTAATAAAAAGAAAGGATCCATGTGAAAGACAGGAAAAGCATCAAGTAGACGTAACTCCAAAGATGCAGAATGGTCAATAAACACATGGGAGGATCCAGAGCTCACTCGCTAGTGCAAATCGAAACCCAGGCAAGAGTCTACTTCACACCTACCAGGGTGGCTGAATAGGAAGGAAAGGGTAGGCAGCGAGTGTCGGCAGGATGTGGAGACACTGGAGACCTCACACTCAGGGAGAGTTTAGCTGTTCCTCCGGGAGTGGAGCATAAAATTACTATGCGATCCTTTGATGCCACTCCTGGGTCTCTATTTGAGAGACCTGAGAGCATACATTCACACTGAAACTTGTACACAGATGTTCCTAGCAGCACCTTTCACAATAGCCTGTAGGGGATTAGCCAGTGGTCAACTGGGAGAGCCCAGCTGAAGAGAGTCAGCGTGGTGCTGGATGTGGCAGGCCTGCCTGAGGATTGTTGCCAACAGCGTAAAAGGGGAACTGGAGGGGAAGACCACGCATAGTGGATTCTCTTAGAGAAGTTTGTCGCGTTGCTCTTCCTGACATGAATTCTTTTTTTTTTCTTCTCTTCAGAGGAGCTCAGGTCCTCACTGTCACTGAAGATGGCTGCGGTTCTCTTCGGGCGAGCTCTAGTCCTTACTTCAAGTGTCTGTCTCTTCCTGCTGCTAGCTCAGATCCCTCAGCCTGCTGGCACAGATCCTTTGTCCCACTGGCACAGACTTCTTAGCTTCCACCACTGACTTTTAAGCCTTCCCAGTGCAGGTCCTTGCTATGGACTTGCATGAGACGTGATCATAGGTTCTAGACTTCCAGGTGGACACATAGAAGACATTGCCAAGGGCTCTGGATCTGCAGCTGGACGAATAGAAGACAGCGCTGTGGAATCCAGGCCCTAAAGCTTGACTCCTTGGGTCTCTAATGTGTGGACCAATCTCCCACACTCCTTTGCAATTGACTCTTTGGGTAAATATTATTAAATAATCCTATAAATTATGTGTCCTGTATTAAATCGCTTCCCTTGCAAACCCTGACTACAAGAGCCAAAAAACAGAAACCACCCAAAGTCTATAAGCTGGTGAATGGATGGATAAACAAAATGTGAACCTTCACATAGTTATTTATTTTGGGTTATTATTCAACCAGCAAAGTGACCTTTTATGCTTACAACATCGATGAGCCTGAGAAACATAACACTAAATGGAAGAAGCCAAATACAAAAGACCACATCTTGTCTGACTCCACCTGTCCGAAATGTCCAGAACAGGCAAATAAAGGAAGCAGATGACAGGTTGCAAAGGCCTCTGGGGGAGCGGCTCATGGGCTAACAGGCTCAGGACTGCACCTTGTCAAGATGAAATGAAAAGCAAAGACAGTGTGGCTTTGTAAGTGGACTAAAACCTTTTAACTGTAGAGTTGAAAAAGTGAACTTTATCTTGTTTTTAATTTTAAACAGAAGACCAGAGGAACTTCCATTTTCAGCTCTGATGCATGACTTGTAAATCATTGCTTGTGCCCTTAAGACAAGAAACAGCTGAACAAACTAAACATCAACCACTTTTCTTTGACCCATCAGAGAGCTGAAAGCCACAGGGAGAGGCCAGCGTCTGCAGCCCAAAGAGAGAGCTCGCCGGAATTCAGTGAGCGGACGTGTGGGCCTGGCACTTCCCAGCTTTCAGAACTGTGAGAAAAGAACGCTGTCTTGTTGATATCACTTGGTCTGTGGTGTTTCTTATGGAAGCAGAGCTGATGCTGACACTAAGATATGTGGAGCGGCTCAGTACCTTCAGAGACTGGACTCAGAGCGGTCACACACCATGGCCTCTAGGGCAATCACTAGGATTTTGCAGAACTGAAATGTTTTTGACCTATTACAGGAGGAGGGAAAATGCAATTGTATATAGTTATCAATGAAAACTAGAGAGGTCAAGAAAGAAGACTTGAAAAGGAAATAAGGAAAGTGGAACAAAGACAAAGAATTATAAATATAGTAGATATTATTCCCACTATCTGAATATTTAAACACAAATGATCTAATTAGACCCATTCAAAGACAATGTGACAAGGTAAACTTTTTAAATGCCCTATTTTATTTTATATTTCCTATAGAGACACATTCTAAATATAATATTCAAACAGTGTAAGAACAAATGGATGGATGGAAATCTGACACATAAATCAATTAAAGCTGGGGCAAATATATTAAGTTTAGGAAAGTGGACTATCAAACAAGGAGGGTTAACAGGGATACAGATGGAGCTCACATGATACAAGGGGTGACTTTCTAAGGTATATGTACCCGACATAGGGCATCAAAATATGCCAGGAACAGCTGCTGAAAGAACAAAGAAACAAAGACACGCTATTGTAGTTGAGTCTTCGACATCTCTCTTTGCCTTCTTTTTTTTAAATTTTTTTTTTCTTGTTTCAGAACTTTTGTTTGTTTGTTTATTTATTCTTATGGCCGGCTCAGCCTGCCCTGAGGGCACGGCTGGTGCAGCATGTGGTGCTGGGGATCGAACCGCGGTCCCTGAAGCTGCCTAAGCTTTCCTAAGCAGGCACTTTAGACCACTGAGCCATCCTGCCGGGCCCCATCTTTGCCTTCTTCATCCTGTGAAACTGTGACTCGTGGGAGCCTGGCCAAGGCCTCCAGGACACCAGCGAAGCTGGCAATGCACTCAAGTGGCCTTTGAGGATGTGGCTGTGAAGTTTACCTTTGAAGAGTGGGCTCTTCTGAATCCTTCATGGAAGAGACTCTCTGGAGATGTGATGAGGGAAACCATCAGGAACCTGGCTGCTGTGGGGAAAAAATGGAAAGACCAGAGCCATGAAAATGAGGATACAAAGCAAGAGAAAAACTCAGGAAGTTATATGGTGGAGAAACTTTGTGAGGATAAAGATAATTAATGTGAAGAAAATGTCACCCCATTTCCAAATCTCAGTCTCACAAAGGAAACTTGTATCTGCATAGCACCATGCCAAGGAAGCTTGTGTGGAAAAGTCCTTGTGCATTGGACATTGCTAAGCGGGTGGGGCCCAGAGCTCATGTTAGGCATAGACTGCATGGGAGTAAGGAATCTGTAGAGAAGCCGTATGCATGGAAGGTGTGTGGTAAAACATTTGCTTATCACCAGTGGCTTCAGAAACAAGAACAGCACCAGACTGAAGAAGCAAACTATGAATGTAAACAGCATGGCAAAGCCTTCAGATTTCTAAGTTCTTTTCAGACACATAGAAGAAGTCACGGAGAGAAACACCATGAATGTAGAGGATGTGGCGAAGCCTTCTTTACTTCTGAAAGCTTTCAGAGCCTCCTGAATCTACATTCTACACAAAACCCTTTTCAATGTAAAGAATGTGAGAAATCCTTTCTTCATCACATAGCATTTAAAACACACATGAACGTGCACAGCGGAGGAAAACTCAAGTGTGAATACTGGGGCACAACAACATTATACCACTCTGCACTTAAACAGCATGAAAGAAGTCATACTGGAGAACGACCTGGTAAATATAGCCAATGTGGTAAGTCCTTCAGTGTTTCTGCACATTGGGAACATAATGAAAAGAATCTCAAATCTGAGAAGCCTTATAAATGCACGATGTGTGGTAAGGACTTCAAGCATTTCAGTAACTTTCAGTTATATAAAACAATTCATACTGGGGAGGAAGTCTACAAATGCCAGCAATGTGGATGTTCCTCTGTTCATGTTCAGAAGCTTCAATCCCATGTGAGAGTCCACGCTGGAGATTGACCTTGTAAGTGTAATGATTGTGGGGAGGCTTTCAGGGTTTCACATGACTGCTAAGGGCACCAAGGTACACATACTGGAGAGAAACTCCATAAACATAAACACAGCGATCAGCCCTCTGGTTCTTCCAGTGCCCTTCATAGGCATCTGAGGACTCACACTGGAGAAAAACCTTGTGAATATAAACACTGTGGTAAGACCTTCGCTTCTCCCAGTTACCTCCAAATGCACATAAGAATCACATTGGAGAGAGAAATACTATGGATATAAACAGTGAGGTAAGGCCTTTGCTTTTTGCTTTGCCCTCCATGTACATGAAAGAACTCATACTGGAAAAAACTCTATGAATGCAAACAGTGTGGAACAGAATTCACTTTTTCTGTTGCACCAAATACATGAAAGAACTCACACTCTCTGGAAACCCTATGGATGTTTTCTTAGTTACCCTTTACTTGTTGCTGGGACAAATACCCAACACTCAAAATGAAGGAAGGAAAGGTTTATCAACTCACAGTTCACGGAGGTTTCAGTCCATATTCGGCTGGCCCAAGGCTGAGTGGAACAGGGCAGAGAGCATCCAGTTCATGGCAGCGGAACAGCAACAAAATGCCAACCAAACAGGGAAGCAGAGAGCAACAGCTCTAGTCTGTCTCTCTGTCTCTCTTTATATTACATTCAGTCTCTCTGCCTCAGCCTATCCACCTTAGGCTACACCCATAATCCTGGAAGTACTTAGACCCATAATCCCATCAGTACTAAAACCTATAATCTCAGGGATCATGGATCAACTCTCAAACTCTAGAAGTCTCCGCCCCCTGACTCATGAGGCTTTGGGGGAGCAATTAGACATACCATAACGTTCCACCCCTGAACCCCCAAAGTCTCATACATATTCCTTTGTACAAAAGACATTTTAGTCCATCTGGAAGAGTTGCCAAAGTCCCAATAGTTTCAGCATTACTGAAAAGGCCAAATCCCAAGTCTCCTCCAAGATCCAAGGCAAACTCTCAACTGTGAGCCCCTGTACAATAGAAGAGGTAAACATATCCAACATTCAAAGGCATAAGATAAACATTACAATTCCAAAAGTTGCAAACAACAGGGTAATACAAAACATTGGGACCAACACATGTCCAAAATCCAGCAGGGTAAACATTAAATCCCATAGTTCCAGCTGGAGCATCTGAAGCAGTCTACACAGAGTTGTGAACTCCATGTAACTCCACTCCTATGGCACTCTTGGTAGTAATTCCCATGGCTTCTCTCTTAGGCCAGCTTTGCTCCCTCTTAGCATGATCCACACTCTTGGCTTTTCCAAACTTCTGGGGTTTCCATTGAACAGGCTTCTCAAACCCAGCTTTATACACTTCCCTCTCAGGAGCACACTGCCTGGCCTCCCAGGCCTTCTTCTGAAGTTGAGGTGGAAGCCTTCTTAACCTCAAAATTCCCACATTCTGCGTACACTTATGTGGATAATACCAAGGGCTGCTGCCAGCTGGAGCAGTAGCCAGGTTTCCTTCTCTCTTGGCTGTAGGGGTCGAGGGCCTAGATCGCTGAGCACTCTGACCCTGGTTCCGAAAAACATATTCTCCATGTGGGCGCCATTTTGGAACCTGGTTTGGCCTCTGCCGCCATTCTGGTACTTGGGTCTTTGTGGCTTTCTTCTCAAGGCAAAGGCTCTCTTCCTTGCAATTCTGAGGCTGCAAAGGGTGGAGAGCTCCCCCCTCTTGTGATGCCCTCAGGCCATCCTTTTGATTCTTTGGTTCCTTCCCAGCGATGGAGATCCTTTTAGCTCCATCTTTGCAGTTCACAGCTTTCCTGGTGCTTCCTTTCTGGCCAAACTCACATTTTAAATCATCCTGCTTGGCTTTTTGCTCTTGATTTTCAATGTAAATTCGGCTAAGAGCCACCAATAACAACCACGCCACCACCCCAATAGTTTGCTGCTTTGAAATTCTCTTGTAAGATCAGTCCATCATGCTTAATTTTAGTCTTAGGTAAAGTCTCTGGGCATGAGCAAAATTCCGAAAGACTTTCAGCCAATCCATAGCAAAAATCATCTGGAGTCCAATGGCCAATGCTGTTCTTTTTTCCAGCAGAAACCTCTTCATCCTAGTCTTTACAGGCAGGCCTTCTGTCAGTCTTCTGGTCTGAGCTCTGACCAAAATCGCCCAAGCTGAACAACCAAAGCCATTCTAGTGCTTTGTTTTTAGACGACATCTTTAATCTTTCCTATCTCTTCCTGTAAGCCATTTCCAAAAGTTTATAATCCACATAGTCAGGTTAGTCACAGCAATGACCCCACTTCCCTGGTACCAAATTCTGTCTTAGTTACTTTTTACTCGTTGCTGGGACAAATACCCAACACTCAAAATGAAGGAAGGAAAGGTTTATTTAGCTCAGTTTGTGGAGGTTTCAGTCCATATTTGGCTGGCCCAAGGCTGAGTGGAACAGGGCAGAGAGCATCCAGTTCATGGCGGCGGAACAGCAACAAAACGGTGGCAGAGGCAGCCAACCAAACAGGGCAGCAAAGCAACAGCTCTAGTCTGTCTCTCTGTCTCTCTTCATGTTCCTATCAGGCCTTCTGCCTTAAGATATCCACCCTAGACCACACCCATAGCCCCAGCCCTACTCAGACCAATAATCCCATCAGTACTAAAACACATAGTCCCCATGACTCAGGAGTCAAGTCTCAATCTATAGAAGTCCCCGCCTAATGACTACATGAGACTTTGGGGGTCCAGGGGAGGAATGTTATGGTTTATGTCCAGTTGTCCCCCCAAAGCCTCATGTAGTTTCTTTCATGGCCAACATAATCTAGCAATCCTGTTGCTGGTTCGTTACTAACTGATTTGAAATTTAAGTCACCAAAATGTCAGTAGAGGAATCTTTCAGCCGCTCCATTCCTTATCCAAATGGGTGATTATGAAGTCACAAGAGATGTTCTCCAGTGGGTGAGTGATTAAGCCACACACGGGCCCCCTTGGCAGTGGTACATCCCTGGAAATGAAGGAAATGAAGGCTAATCAGGCCATAAACGGTAACCTTAATATGCTATCACTGAGTGAAAGAAGCCACAGGCAAAGGTCCCATGCCGTCTGATTCCAATGACCTTGCGTTCTGGAAAAGGCAAAGCTGCAGAGGCAGTCAGAAGAGCAGAAGTTGCCAAGGACCTGGGGAGCAGAGAAGTTGGATCAATGAAGCATGAGGGATTTTTAGGGCTTTTTCCCTAGAGCAATGCTATCAGTGTGGCTCATGGCGTGCATGGATGGAACCTGTAGAATTTTATAACACAAGGACAGAAGCTGAATGCATACAATTTTTAATTAGGAAATGGAGGCATTCCAGAATGAAATGCAGGATTTTCCAAATGATCAGCTCCACTGGAAAAGGAAAGGGGGCCCTGTAGCTGTAGCACTGAGCAGTCAGGAAGATGATGGGGACCAGAGCTGTACACGGGCTCTGGCCTCTGCTGGGTGACAGCCAGCGCCTGGAAAGACACAGCTAATGGATCCGCTAACTGTGTGCTCTGGAACTGTGCCGGGAGGCAGACCGACGAAGAAGAGGAGGCCACTGGCAGGCAAGGGAGGGGACTGGAATGGTGCTCATGGAGCCGGGTCCGAGTTGGATCATCAGCAAGAACTCATGCCTAGTTGAACTCCAAATCGGGCACTTTTATGGGTATACAAGTGGGTTAGCATGCAAACACGCATCTCAACAGCCAGCGGGCTTAGAGACATCAGCAAGAACTCATGCCTAGTTGAACTCCAAATCGGGCACTTTTATGGGTATACAAGTGGGTTAGCATGTAAACACGCATCTCAACAGCCAGCGGGCTTAGAGGAGAGAGTGATTGAGAGTGACAGCGAGAGCGAAAGTCTACTTGCTGATGATGGGGTTACGTCCACTGGGGCATTAGCAGCCAACTGGCTAAAGCTGGAACAGAGTACGTAACAAAATGAGGAAGGCAACATTGGATGGTAACCCAAAGTATGGAAGCAATACCCATGAGCCCATCCCAGTAAAATGACCAATTAATGAATGAAGGAATAAATTTTATATGCAGAAGAATTTAAATAATTTATGCAGATTTATGCAGATACCTCACCCCAAAGTGGGTTGAGTCCAAGTCCTGTGTGCACTGCCCACAGCCATTTCTGGAGAGTCTGGAGTAAAAGGATCAGAGAAGAGCAGTTTCACCGTGCAGGGCCTCGATGCACAGCCTCAGGCAGGTGAGCAAGGCTGACGCCAGCATTTGGGGTCATGTGAAGAGCACAGGGCTGGACATGGTGGAGGAAGGACACCTTGCCTCCACAGCCTCCCTGCAAAGTCCATAACCCCAGGTACTCATGAGCAACACCCAACGCACCCCAAGAGTTGTGTTGGCACACAATTGTGCCCGTTTAGATAACACGGTCTACAAATGCTTTTAGGTTATAATGGCAGAGCAGAGGACTTGCGACAGCCACCATCCGATCCAGAAACCTGAAGAGTTGATGTCTGGCTCTCTGCAGAAGAGTTCTCTGACCTTTGCCTTCGGTTCCCAGTATCTGCTCCCAAACCAGAGAGGCAGAGTTTCTCCCAGCTCCACAGGCCAGCCTGCCTGGGCCCCCAGTCAATGCACAGAGCATGAGGGACTGCCCTGCCTGCTGATGGAATGCAGCCGAGCCAAGCCTCCCCTCCTCCACCTCAGGCAATTGCCAGCCTCTCCCACAGATGGTCCAGATGTTCAGCGCGTCATTATAAAACAGGCTTGGTGTTAGGTGATCTGCCGAGCTGAGGCTAACGGGGAAGCTAGGCTGGCTAAGCTAGGAGGTTCTGTGCGTTGCGGTGTTGGCTACATTTTCTGCTTGTGGTGTCTTAGCATAGGTTGAGGAGCACCTGTGTCCCTAACCTGTTAGTGCACCCCTTGTGCACCACCCCCACCCCCAGCGCATTGTGCAAAAGTGCCAGTTGTCAAGTCATCTCTAAAACCAGCATGGAGCTCTCCAAGGTCAGGGATGGGGCGGGCTGCTGGCATCTCCAGCACCCAGCTGTGCTTGGCACCCGGCCATGCTCAAAAAATACCCGGCAAGTGAAAGAAGAGACCTCCCCAAGCAGGAGCTGCCAACTCCAGGAAGAACCTAGAAGGTGCTCTGGGAGCGTCAGCTGTCCCGATGTTGTCACCATTCCAGAGCTGGGACAGCTGTCTGCTGGAGCTGTACCCAGTGGTGCCCCTCCCCCTTTGGTTGCATCTCGGGGCTGCTCTCCAGTGGAGAAAGGCATTCTGCTCTGTCCTCATCGCCTGAGTGAGGCCATCCTGCCTCGCGTGAGCTCAGGAGCTGCAAGCTGGTTCAAAGAGTTTGGGGGCATCTGGTTACAAGGAAACCACTGGAAGCCTGAGTTACTAGTAAGAGTGGCTGACATCTATGTGCGATCAATGCCCAACCCAGAGAGGTGCCCGTGGGCCTGTGAGGCGTGCTGCCTCAGTAAGCAGCCCAGGTCTGAGGAACAATTCGGGATTCTCCCTAGTTCCCTGCAATCTGAGGTTTTCCTCCACCAGAAGAGAGAACAGGACAGGCAGATGCGTGTTGAGCTCTGCCTCGATCTGACGTGCTGCATGTTGATTTCCACTGGGGTCTCTCACGGCACTGTGATGTCTCTCCGGCAGCCTGTGGTTCAAATGCTTCAGAAGCCTCGGGGCCAAGGCTGAACAGCAGTCAGGGCCTGCTTCAGTCTCTGCGCTGGCCAGAGTTGTTCAGAAGTAAAGGTGGTTTGCTTAGAGAAATGAGTTAGGCAGTTTCAGGGTGGGCACCGTGAGACCCCACTTGGGTGCTCTCAGGGCACTTTGGGTGACTACTCACTGCGCCCCTTTCCATCTGTGGCCTTGCTAAGAACATCAGGAAGTCCGTGCTGCTGGGACTCCTCTCCATTCTACTCCTGTGCACTGAGGGCCAGGAAGCCTGGGTGTCCCCTCCCCAGAGGCTACTTGTTCCACCCCTCCCCAATGACACCGCTGGGGTCAGGACTTGGCCTAGAGCTTCCGTTGCCCAACTCCCACTGCCTCTGTCCTCCCTCCCAGGGAAGGAAAAAGCCTTAGTCCCTCCCCGCGTGCTCCCTGCATCAGGGCTTCCGGAAGAACTCTACCTAAGCCAGTTTCTGTTTTGTAGTCCTTGCTAGAGCTTACCTAGTGCCGTGGTAATTGGTGATTTCAAGAGAAGAGAAATACCCAGGGTTTCATGAACTCTTAGCCACAAGCCACCCCTTGTGCTGAGAGCGTCTCCATTGAGCTCCCTGAATTCTGCCTGATCTAACCTATGTGGCAGCTCAGAGGACCCTCACCCTGTTCCTTGAAGGCATCCTGTGGTTATAGTGGTTGAAGGGGGTGGGAGTCAGGAAGGGAGTCGAGAAACACAGTCAAAGAAATAGAAAAGCCTTGTTCCAAAGAACTGTAAAATTTATTGTATAAGTATTGCAGCCTTTCAAAATGTCACCATTGCCACTAATGATTACTGATGCACAAGCAGTTTCTGTAGGCCTGAGGATGGGCTCCAGGGACAGGGTCTTCTCAGCTGAAGCCTGGGTACTGCCCTTGGTCAGCGTGGAGAGCTTACAGGAGTTCAACTCAAACAGAACTTAGTACGCAGGGCTGCAGGAGAAAGGGAGTTCCAACGCCCCAGAGGCAACATGCAGGCATTGCAGGCAGCATGACAGACAGACAGACAGACAGACAGACAGACAGACAGACAGACGTGGGTCAGGCAGCAGAATGGGAGGGCGATGCCAGCCTTTGGAACCCCACAGTAGCGTGACACTCCGAGCAAGTGTTCTGGAAACACAAGAAAACTCAACACATTTTCTTTCCACATCACTGGGGGCTTTTTTGGTTCTGGGAGCCATGATACACATAGGGGAAAAAAAAATCTGAAAGATAGAGCGCACAGGCACAGGGCCAACAAGGACAGGGACATGGATCTGGTTTGTTCCTTAACCCTGTGCTCAAAGGGCTCGCTTTTAGCTTTTTGCCAAAGTGCTGGGCTTCGGGAAAAATGCCCTGCTCTTCGTGTGGTTTGGGAAGTCTGCTCTTATAGAGCTGGGCTTTGCAGAGGGAGAGATTTCTCTCTGCAGGAAGTGTGGGGGTTGATGAGTAGAGAAAAAGTGGGGAGGGGGAAGAGAGCCACGTTCTGCCACCTTCTCTGAGCCCAGAACAGAGCAGCCAACCCCGCGCCAACCTCCAGCAGGCCATTCCCCAGGACTGCCTCTAACTTCCTGCTGCATGCCTCAAGGAGAAAGACACCTCAGCCCCCACAAGACGAGATGTGGGACCCTGAGGACAAGCTAGGAGCTCAGCTCCGCAGGCAGCTTTCAGATTGGAAGCGCCCCAGCAGCACCCGGGGGCCATGTCCTGCCTCCTCAGCCTCCTGCAGACCCATGGGGCAGAGCCCGGGCAGCCTGGTGACAAGCAGGGGGTGGCTGCTGCAGAGGGCGCCCCCAGCTGCAGCAAACATAGACCACACCCCACCACAAAAGTGGCCTGGCTTGAGGGCAGCAGGACACTTTAGCCCAGCTCATGGCTGACACCACACATGCAGATGAGGTTCACTTATTTTCTAGTTATGCAGAGTCCTTGACCAAAGACGTGGACAGAAGGGGTGGCCTGACTGGGCAGGGAAGCCTGTGGTGGGGGTGGCAAGAGGGTGACAGGGATGTTTAAAAAACAGTGACTTTCCAGGACAACCAGTGGGCATGCCAGACCTGGTTAGCAAGGCGGTGCTGGTAGGCGGGTTCCTACCCTGAGACAAGACCGCAACAATTTCCTTCGGAAGACACCACGGACACCTGACAAAAGGAAAAATACCTGAGTGTCCCTGCACCTCTCAGGACATGCCATCCTGACATCTCTGCACTTCTGGAGAGCTCTCCAAGAGGGAAGTGGACTTCAGGCCAAAAGCCCATGGGAAGCTCAGTTTGGTTCTTGTCACGTGTAAGGAGTGTCCTGCCGGTCACTAAGGTCTTGATATGGACACATCGAGGTCCAGGGGTCAGAATTTCATCACTGTTGTCAGGATGTATTTTTAAGTAATAATAAAAAAGGGTTGCCTACCCTCGTTACCACCTCTTGGATCTCGGTTAGCCTACACCTCAGCACGAGGCCCAGAAGGAGTTCCTCCTGGCCTCTCAGAAAGGATGTTTTCTCATGCTTTGGTGGACTGAGGGTCATTCCCTGGGCTATCAGCAAACCTGCCCGGGAGAGGGACCTTAGTTACAGCCGCTGTCCTTGCCTGTCCATCCCAAAGGACCCCTCTGGCACTGTCCCCTGCCACCTCTGTTTACCTGTGCCCATTTTGGCTCAAACCACCTGCATGCCTCTGCCGTGGGGGTGCAGCCATCCCAAACCCACACAGCAAATCCCTGGCATGCAGATGCCCATGGAACCACAGAAAGACACATCACAGACACCTGCATCCAAGACAATGGGGATTAAAGGGCAGGACAAGGGAAGGGTTTCTGCTCAAGCCTGACACGGATGTGCACACTGGTTTGACTACTCTTTTCTCTTTTCTGGTTGAACCCTTTCACATGTCCTGGGAGAAACCTAGGATTGTCACCTTGTCATCTAAGATCCTCTGGTTATTGTGAAAATCGAGACCTAAAAGGCCACCAGATGAAGTCAAGTCGCTAATACTTTGGGCCTTTTCTAGATGCCAGGATTTGGTCCCAGCCAGGAGATACCCTGCAGCCTGCTGAACCGCCGCCAGAGCTTTCAGCAGCTGTGCACTGCCTGCCCTGGGCACCAAGTGCAGGGCCGGCCACAGCTTGCAAGGGGCACCTCGCCCTTTCCCACTGAGACCTTCGCAGCTTAGAACAGAGGAAAAAGAACTAAGAGTCCTTCGGTAACAGTTTATTTTCATTATTGGGAAAGGCAAAACCCACCACCTGGACCCTGGTGCCTCTGGGGGTCATTTCAGATTGCTCACTTCCCAGGGGCTATGCCCGCCCAGAGGGAAAACATGCCCCCCGCCCCCCATGTGGCGGGACGGGAGAGCGCTGCCCCATCTGCCGCTAGCTCGAGGTGTCCGGGATGTGCGGGGCTGTGGGCCTGACCTCCACTCTGAAACTCCCACCTTTCTCCCTCCAACTCTCAACAGACACGATAGAAGTTTCCATCAAACAAGCACTGACATATTTATATTAAAAAATAGTGCAAAATCTCAACATTTATATAAATAACTCTAAACCCCTGCTTTTTAATTTGTTTCTTTACAAGGTAATACACGCTTTCTCCACTGGCACTCAAAAATTGCCATTTTTTTTTCCCTCTTCTAGTTCAGAAAACAACTTTTTTTTTAATAAGCCTCTTCTAATACAAAAATACTCCTGCCCTCGCACATAGTTTTCTCTCATTTTATATATATTTTTATATATATAATATTGCAGATCTTTAAACAAAGGTTTTGTGCAAATAGGTCTTTAAAGTTAAGTGAAGTCATCAAAAACAAGAAAATTAAGCATTCACGCACGCAGCTCAACTAGAAACAAAAAGAAGACTACCGCAGGATTTTTTTCTTTCTTTTGCCTCCAAGACACGGCTCAACAAAGAAACGTGGATTTTTTGTTTGTTTGTTTGTTTGTTTGTTTGTTTGTTTTTTGCAAGCTTTCTGCGCTTGTGCATTCGGACCAGACATAACATGTAAGTATTTATACACGGAGAGGTGGGGTGTCACACACTGCATGTCCCGTGTGTCGCCCTGTTCTCCTCCCTCTTCTCTTCTAGGAAGTGCGGAGTGTTTGCCTTCTTGCCCACAGCGGCCTGGCCCGCCCCTGGGCTCCTAGAGGGGGTGTCCTTTCTGCTTTTCCTTCTCCTCGCTCTCAAGGGGGGTGATGTGTGGGTGCTGGATCCGGGTCCCCTCCAGCAGAGAGGGCGGCCCGTGGCTTTGCTGGTGCTGGAAGGAGGACCCAGGGTAGTGACCGATGACCTCGCTGTAGGTAGGGGGTGGCCCCTCCATGCGCCCGCCGCTACCGTAGCACGTGGCACTGATGCCCGAGTTACTGCTGGGGGGACAGGGGCCGCCCAGCATGGTGCTGCCCATCAGGTCACTGTCGAAGATGGTTCTGTTGGGGGGCGCGCGCACTGACTCTCGGTTCAGCTCCAGCTGCTGCTCAGGGTCCCGCAGCTGGAGGGTGCAGGGGCCCTGGTAGGGCGGGGGCTCCTCTCCATCGGACAGGGAGATGGTGGGCGGCAGGTCGATCTCGTGCTGTAGGTAGGGGTAGGTGGGCTGGAAGCGGTGGAAACGGTCCCGGGGGGTGAAGGGCGGCACGGCCAGGCGGTCGGAGGGCCGAGACGGTGCATAGACCTGCGGCTGGAGGAGCACAGCCCGGTGAGGCAGTGGCAGTCTCAGAGCTGGCCCAGGGGCAGGAGGACACCCAGGGGCAGCCAAACCACAGCACAGCTGGAGGAGCCTGCAGCTGATACACCCTCCGGGAAGGGGGAGCCTGAGTGTATCACACACGCACACAGTGGGTCCTCCTTTGGGACCAGGGGCATGTGGTCCTGATCTGCAAAGCGTGTGCAGGGAGGTGGCTTCAGGAAGCCAGCCCTCTTCCTGCAGTGCTGGGAGGGGCAGGGGAGGTGGCGGGGCCAGGGTGCAGGGGGCTCACCTCGGGGATTCCTCCAGCAGACACAGTGCTCTCTGAGGGCCACAGGCATCCTTCCTGCAGGGGTGGAGAGGGACAGGAGGGTCAGGAGGGTGAGCAGAGGAGGGAGGGCATAGGGCCCCTCTGCCTCCACCTGAGGCTTTTCTGCTGGCTACCACTGGAGGCCAGGACTGCGTGGGCTGCGCATGGACCACGTCCTCACTCTTCCCAACATGCATTGGGTTTGCCCCTCCCCCACGAGCCCACAGGGGCTTCTCCTGGGCCGAAGGGTCTCATCCAAAATGCAGTGTAACCCTGCCCTTCCCATGGGCTTGTTGAGGGACTAGGGTTGAGTTCTGAAACTCTGATGTCACTAATTCTAAACCTGCCTTGTGGAGTTGCTAAAATACATTTATATATATACAGGATAGCTTGGATAAGTGTACTGTTGATTTCTGCTGGTCTATGGAAAGGAGTAGTTAATGATTAATATTTTCTTTCTTCTCTTTTTTAATTTCTTATATATTTTTTTATTTTACCAGTTTTGTATGCTTATATCCAGTAATCTAAATTAACCTGAAGATAGCATTATGCAATACAACAACCACTGCGGAATTCCTATTATTTTATTTAGTGAAATTCTGTATGGTTCTTAATTTTTTTTAAACTGTTTTTTGTTCTCTTAAAACAAAACAACAAAACAAAGAATGATGCTACTGTCTTTATCACACAGTTCACAGCTAGGGGAGGGGAGCCACCCGGGACCCACAAAACCCACAGGAACGTGTAGAAGCCGAATGTTGCCACAGAGACCAGTCCTGCTATGTCCAGCAGGCTAGGCCTGAACCACGGAGCCCCCCCAGACTGGCTGCCCCCTGTCGTGTACAGCTAGCTCCCTTTGGACTTTGAGCTCCCTGGATGGCTAAGGCAGGAATATCTTAAAACCTATATGTCAGTTGAGATCTAACTAAAATGCGACAAGCGTACATATTAGTAGCACAAGGTGTCCAGCTTGGGCACATGTATCCACCACCCTCAATCAGAATAGTGATCTCAGTCATTGCCCAAACAGCTTCTTTGTGGACAGGTTTTCCTGAGGGTCCTCATACAGGTAAGTAATTCTCACCGGCAGCGTTGGCTAGAGGCGGCAGTTTCCTAGAAGACCACGAGGGGGCGCGCTAGCCCTAAGACTGTCCCAGCAGGAGGACGCTTGGGTTAAGAGGTCACCAAGTCTCACCTCCTGAACTTGTTCCCTAATCTACTGAATGGATCTGACATCTTTAGAGGGGTAGAAGCGAACCTGAGGAGACACTCCTGACCGTTCACTCTCTGCCTACACCCCTCCTGTAGCCACTCCGGACCAAACAGGTCTCTCCGACTTACTCTGGGCAAACTAGCAGCAGGACTGGTAAGACACTAATTCTGGGCGTGGGGGTGGAGGGAGTGGGGAGTGGAGTCGGAAGCGGAGCTGGCCTTGCAGCTTCTGTCCCAGGGCTCTCCAGGGGCTCCTCTCCCACCACCATTCACTCCAGGTCCATGCCATGCCATAAACCAGAGATGGAGAACCTTTTGGAGACCAAGTGTCCAAACTGCACCCTGAAACCCACTTATCACCAAGTGCCAACATTGAGATTATCCCAAGCACTGCACCTGTCACTCACCTGCCAGCAGAAAGGGCTCTGTGCCTGTGGTGGCAGCACAGACCGGAGGTTCACGGCCACCAGCTTCAGCCTTCCCACCGGCCCTACGTGGCTCCAGGGCCAAGGCCAGATAGGCATGCAGACCCACACTGCCCGGCCCTGCAACCTTCCTTACTTAACATGGCAGCCAGCCCAGCAAGCACCTACCGTGTGCGCCCCTAAACCGCCTTGGTCCAGCTTTTTCTCTGTCTGGGACTGCCTGTTCCTATGACTCATTCACCCTTTCACAGCCATGACAGTTACAGGCCAGTTGCCACACCCCCAGGGCCCAGTGTGCTGCATGATATTCAGTCTACCCATAAGCAGCAGGTGGGACCAGGCACAGCCGTGTCCTGAGCAGTGGGGCACAGGCTTAGAATCACCCACCAGCGCCTCGGTTTTGCCAAGCAGACATTCCTAGGTGAGTGAGGGGGGCAAGCGGCATCAGTCCTGCAGCTGAGGCCGCCTGCCTGCCGCAGCCAGCAGCCTGACAGGCTCCCAGCCACCCTCCCTGCCCACCCACCTCTCTCCCTGTTCCCTGCCTCTCGCTCCTCTCCTCCTTCTTCTCCCTGATACTTACCATGTTCTGGCCCCACTGTGTAAATGCCCCAGCAAGGCAGGTATATCCCCACCCTGTCCCCCACCCCTTGTCTAGACCAGGGTCAGCTACTTCCATAAAGGGCTAGCGTGACAAGACTCTGGCCTGTCACCCCAGTCAACTGTGTAGCTACAGACAAACTCCTGTGAAGGACTATGTGTGGCTGGCTGTGTGCCAATAAAACTTTATTTACAAAACCGGTCTGCTGGCTCTTTGGCCAGACTAAGGTTTACTGAGCCCTGTTGGCTCCCAAGGGTCATCACCAGCTGGGCAGAGTGCCCGAGACCTCTCAGGAGCCATGGCAGGGGAGGCTTCAAGTCTTCCCCTTACAGCCCCAGTGAGAGTGGGTCCACAGGACACGGGACCACCACCGTGAGCCAGGATGTGGCCTGTCCCTGGCCTGTAGCCCCTGAAGCCACAGGGTCAGATGTAGCTCTTGGCTCCTCTCCCTGACCAACTCGAGGACAACAGGGACAAAGAGGGTCAAGGGTCCTGCTGTTCCGGGCCTTGGGCACACTGGCCATAAGTACAAACAACACTTGGCACAGTAGCCACCAATGAGGAGGTTGTCTGGGAGGGAAACCACTAACAGCTGGGAGACTGAAAGTGGGGCACCTCTGTGTTCTGCCTGACTCGCTCTCATAGACAGGGGCCTGTGCCACACAGCGAAACAGCCTGTGGGTGAGGCGAGGTGCAGAGCTCGCTACACACAGGTGTGTGTGTGGGGGACAGGGGTCACTCTCAAAACGGATGATGGCTATCTGGATGGGCAGGCAGGATGCTGGCCAGCCCCAGGCAGATAGCAGCTGCGTCTGCATCTCTGAGGAAAGTCACAGCCCGGGGACTCCTCAGACATACTGTCTGGCTGGGGGCCCCAGGGGACACTGCCACCACCTCCACGGGGCCTCATCAAGCTCCATGCAGACTCAGCCAGGCGTCCCTGAGCAGGCCCTGGAGCGAGGACAGGGGCCCTCTCATAGCTGGGTGTCTGGGAGCCAGGCCCAGAATCCTGCCTACATTGGTAGCCAAGTGCCAGGGGCTGCTTGGGGACAGCAAGGAGGTCACCCCACACCCTCGGCCCCTGTTGGTGCTCCCTAAAATGGGCCACGGGCTCTTTAACACAGCCACTGGCGAGCCAGGAGGGCTGGGCAGCCGCACCAGCTCTGAGCCTGTTTCTTTTCTGTAAAGTGGGGCGAGCCCTGCAAGCGGCAGACGCAGGCGCGGCACTCAGGTCGCTTGCAAGCAGATGGCATCCCTGTTGCTGGGGTGACAACAGCAAACAAACAGCCGGGGGAGCCCAGGCTTCAGAGGCGGCAGATTCCTCCGGAGCAGATGCGGAGTATGCCCTCCGGACATGAGCAGGGCAGGGCAGGGCGCCTGGTGTTGCCGAAAATGCCCTCGCCCTGACGACGTGGTGACGCACTGAGGCTAGTCCTGACGTGAGCCGTGGCGTTCAGACCTGCCAGCGATAGCCCCGCTGGCACAAGCCACAGCCAGGGCTGACTTGGCTCAGCGCGCAGAGCCCCGGTGCCACTGCCAGCCCCAGGCGTCCCCAGACCTGGAGAGCCCTGCCTGGTGCTGCCCGTCCTGGGCCCGGCAGCACCAGCTTGGCTGCCCACGCGCCGCCTGCCTCCTGACACGCCCAGCCCATCCCGCAGACAGCTGCCTCCCACCCCGCCTCGGCACAGCCGGCGCTCCTCCTCGTGCTGGCACTCCTCGGGCAGGCGCAGGGGTGGAGCCATTCGGGGACAGCGCTGCCGCCCGCGCCAGCTGGAGGAGACCCCACAGCGGGGCGGAGCAGGCGCAGCACTCAGGATGAGCGCCGAAGACCTCGACCCTGAGCGCTGACTTTTTTTTTTTTTTTAAAGAATTTTATTTTATTTTATTTTTCTCTTGTTTCAGAACCTTTATTTGTTTATTCACTCATTTTTATGGCTGGCTCAGCCCGTCCCGGGGGCAGGGCTGGCGCAGCATGTGGTGCCGGGGATCAAACCGCGGTCCCTGAAGCCGCCCAAGCTTTCCCAAGCAGGCGCTTTAGACCACTGAGCCATCCCGCCGGCCCCTGAGCGCTGACTTTGGGGAAAGACAGCCTCCAGGAGCTGTGAGGGAGCTCATGACTCTGACAGTGAAATGCAGGAGCAGTAAGGAGAGCAAAGATTTCTCGGGTTCAGGATCCTCAGTAGTGGGTCCTGGCATCCGAGATGCCCCAAACCGCCGGCTCTCAAGCCCCTTATGGAAAAGGGTGCAGCGGTTCATGGGACCCCTACGTCCTTCTCTGTCCTTTACCTGACCTCTAAGCGACTTCTCCCCCACACGGATGAGTGCTGAGCAGGTCACCTCAGTTCAGGGAACAGCAACAAGGGCTAACCTCTGGGAGCATTCCCCTTCTTCCAGGCGGTTTGTGTGCTGTTTGCGACAATCTGGGCATATAGCTCAAACTGGACCTCAGATCACTGTAGCCCAGGCTGGCCTTGAACTTGTGGTGACCCTCCTGCCTCAGCCACCCAGGGCTGGGATTGCAGGAGAGTACCATGCCCTGCTTTCTTTCAGAAATCTAAACCAGAAGACCCCCACGATACGAAGGGCCTGCGGTAGCCCCTGCCCATTGCTTCCTGTGCCCTGCAGTGTCTTTATACTGAGGAGCTTCGCCTCAGAGTAACTCGACCCCCGGCTTTCAGTTGGCTGTCCCCCTCTGCTGAGCTGTCCTCTGCCTGTGCCTGAGTGTGTGGAGAGGTGGAAAGGGCAGACAACGGACTTTCTAGAAGCAAGGACCTGGTCTTCGCCCTGTGCTGACCACAGGTCCTTTGGGTAGTGGGTGCCACCGTCAGCCCCTGTTGTACACGTGGGGACTTTGCCAAGGGTACACTGCTGGGCAGAGGCCTGGTGCACTCAGAGAAGGCCGTGAATGACCACAAGGCAGATGTCGGCAGGGTGCTGGCATAAGGGCAGGACCTTCTCCTCCGCCCGTCTTTCTGGGCAGAGCCAGATGCCAGCTGCGTGTCCCTCCTGGCTGTCCTGCCGGGCTCTAACTAGCACACTGCCGTCTGACCCACTTACCTCAGTGCAGCCGCCCCCGGCCTCCTCCCTCCTGTCCTGCTCGGCCCAAAGCCCAGGTGAAGAGGGACCTCAGCCTGCCCTGTTCCTGGCCCTGCTGTAAGCACAGGCTGTGGGACCTCCAGGCTCCCCCGGCCACCCCCAGGCCCAGAGCTACTGCAGGGGAACCCCACCCCCTGCAACCCAAAGGCTTTCCAAGTCCCAGTACTCCCATGTCACAGGGAGGTCACTGTGGGTGCTGTCGCTGTAGGATGGGAGAAAGCCACATCGGGTGGGGCTCTCGGCTTCCATCTTCCCACCCCTGATCAGGGTACCTGGAAGCACCCTCAACTCTACGAGTGTGCTGCCTGCTGCACGTGGCCCAGGACGCAGCTGCAGGCACTTACCGAGGAGAGGCCGTCATCCCTCCTGCGGCCCTGGCTGTGCCGGCTGATGAAGGAACGCGCAGAGAGCTTGTAGTGGCTTAGCAGGCACGTGATCACCACCACCATCACCATCATCACCACCACGATGACGAGGATCTGCACGAACTCCAGCTCCGCTGCAGAGACAGAGCACATGTGAGGCCCTGCGGCTCGGACTCCACTGGCTCAAGGGCTTACGGCCCCGGTGGATCCTAAACACTGCGGGACTGAGATGGGCCCTGGGCCTACAGATCCCTCCCCATCTGCTCGGGGTGGAAGATGACACCAGAAGTACAAGGGACAGGAGGATCTGAGCCCCTGGGATTATGGGGTACATGCAGACTTGACCCCCAGGAGTAGAGGAACATGAAGATCAGATCCCCAGGAGTATGGGGGACACACAGACCTGACCCCTGGGGGACCTGCGGAGCAGCTGCCAGCAGGAAGGGATGGCCCAAGTGTGGAGGGAGCACAGAGGGGGGCCAGGTGCCGAGTGAAGCCATGTGGTCCATGTGGATATGTGCAGCTACCCATGCCAACACCCCTTGTGTGCCCTGCAACTCCTACATACGCCCCAACTCTCCTGCACATGCCAACGCTACTACACAACCCCAAGCAGCACTCCAATATTCTGAATGCCCTCTGAGACATGCCCCCAAATGAACACCCACATCCTATACATGCCACCCACACAAAACACACATAACACAGGCATACACACACAGTGCACACACTTAGCAACTAATAAGCACACGCTCAGCAGGACAGGCTGTAAGGACCCCTCCTGGTGGAGGGGCCTGGTGGCTGCCGCTGTTACAATCCTTGGTTTCTTAAAGGGTTTGTTTTAGGGGGCATCGTATTGTCCTAGAAGGTGGGAAAACTCTCAAGCACTGGAAAAGGAAGGTTATTTTGATCACACCTGCCTGAGCTGGATGCTTCTGCTGGCTCAGTGGGCCATGTCTCGGCAGCTGCCAGAGTTGGTGGCAGCAGCGCCCCCAGCTATGGGCAAGATGCAGAGTGCCTCGGAGGTGACATTGCAGAAGAGAGGCGCTCAGGAAGGTGCCTTCTTAATGTGCTGGTCCCTGACACGCCTGGGACTGCAGGTCCACTGCAAGGCCGCTGCTCCGCCCCTGTGGGCCAGGAGCTAGGGCCAAGGGAGTGGAAACCCACATTCCAAACCTTAGGGGTCCTCCCTTCAGGCCCAGAGCTGAGCTCTCCCTACAGCCCCAGCAGGAGGACAGCCCCCCAGAGCTGGGCACTCCGTCCTGGGTTGGAGGAGCTTTGCTCATGGGCCCTGCCCTCAGCTTCTGGCCCCTGTGCTGGAGACTGGGTAGCGCTGCTCTTTGCACCTGCAGCCAGGGCAGATGTGACTGTCTGGGACTTCTGGAGTCACAACTGGCTCCACGTGAGGAGACAGAGGACATTCCTGAGTACCCCCTGTGGGGCCAGATGTCCCCGCCACAAAGGTCAGGGCAGAGCAGCCCTGAGGCACACTTCAGCGTCCGGGCAGAGGACGAGGCTCCTCCTCTGTGGCTGTCACCCGTGTCTGCTGTAGGATGCATCCCTACGGGCGCTCCTGCTCCTGGCCTGACTGGACATGTCCTCCTCCTACCCTGCAGGGCCAGGAGGTGGGAAGGAGCCAGGGGCTTTGGGGAGGTGGGCCCAGGCCCCAAGAAGCTGGGGGCCCACCTGGTGGCATTCCTGGCTCAAGTTGCCTATCCTCAGCCATCCAGCAGAAGGGCAGAGCACAGCATAGCTGGGTAGAGGGGCACTGGACCAGGTCCCTGCAGCCACACCTCCTCCTGTCTCTGTTCTGCTCAGGGCTGGGGCAGTCTGGCCTAATTCCACAGGGTGCAGGTCTGTCTGCTTGGCCCCAGGATAAAGCCCAGCATTCAGGGGACACACAGGCCCGCATTGTGTGACACCCACGCCCCCTCAAGGGCCTGCAGTTCCCTCCTCCGCCCCGCGCACTCTTCACCCCGACTGAGGACACCCCTCCTCCCGCCGCGGAGGTGTGGGCTGCCTTTGTCCTGTGCTGGCCTGGGTCATCCCACAGGGCCACTGTCCTCCTGGGGTGGCCTGGGGCCCTAGTGGTGTTGGTGAAACAGGGCCAAAGCAGCAGAGGCCAGCATGGGGGCGTAGAGGGTCCCCTCTCCAGGCCAAGGGGTGTGGTCAAGCCCAGGCCCCATGTTCAGGGGGTGATCATTCCCAGAAATAAATGAGGGGGAGCTGAGCGGCAGAACTGTGGCTGCCCAAAGAAACTCCTAAAGGCGGGAGGCTGACTGAGGCAGGGCTACCCTCGAAGGGCAGCAGCCTGGGCCCTGTGCTGCCCAGCCTAGCAGCGCCACCCCTGCCCTCACCCACTTAGCCCTGTACCTCCACTACTTGCCGCTACACGGTCCTCACCCCCTCCAGACACGGGCGGCTAAGGGTCGCAAGGGTCACTGGCAAGGACAGAGGCGCACGCATCTGCCCCCCACTCACCACCTCCAAAGGCCTTCGGGTCATGCTGAAATCAGAATGTGAAAGTGAGCTATAGGCAGGGGGCTCCACTCCGTGCCCTGGGCTTAGGAGGGGGGTGCTGGGGGGAAGGGTTCTGGCTGGGATGGGTCCCGGGTCACCCCACTACTAAGGGTACAAATGCAGCCATATGCTCCTGGTTTAGTTTCCCTGATCTGACCTCCTGCCCCTCGTACACGTGCAGCAGTGGGTCCTGCTACCACCCCTGCCTCTGGATGTCCCTCTGAAGCCTCACGACTCCCTGAGAACTGTCATGATTCTCACAGTGGTGGCACACATGGAGCACGGGACGCTGAGCCTCCTGCCTCTGGTACCGTCACCATTCTCATTCTGTAGATGAGCAAATGGAGGCGTGGAAGGAGGATGGCCCAGCTCACACAGCCAGCAAGAGTGGGGACAGGCTGAGCTCAGGACCAGCAAGAACCTCACTCCTGCCAATTTTCCCAGCACCCCTGAGCATTCGTTAGTTCCCCATCCTCCGCTCGGCTGTCTCTGACCATGCATTTGGTCCCACCCTCTGGACATCAGAGGGACTCACATCACCTCTGGGAGCCAGAGAGCCCCCATCTAAATCCAGGGAAGTTACATGGAAGCCAGACCATTAGTGCCGGGGCAGCCACTCCCCTCCACGGCTGTCACATTGCCTGCACCATTTTGGGAATCAAATGCTCCCCATGTTCCTGCAGATGCCCCTGGCAATGCTGAGGCTTCTGTAGCTTCTGAGGACCGAGCCCTGTGAGCAGCTGCCCCAGAAGCGGACACGTTTCCCCTGTGTCTGGGTATCATGGCTGTGCCCACCATGGGGACGGCTCAGAGTAGCCTTGCCATTCACATACTTTCCCCTGGGAGGGTGATGAACTCAGCAGGCTCTCGGGGTGACAAGCCAAGCCTGTCTTCCATGCACACAGTGCGGTCACCCCTGTTTAACTGAGCACCCACTTTCCTTGTGAATCATTTCAGCAGCCTCACTTCGGCAGCCCAGCATCCCCTGGTATTCCGAGTGGCCGGCCACCGGCAGAGGCTCAGCCTGTCTCTTGGTCCTTCCCAGCTGGCCTTGCAGGAGGAGAGAGCGCCTGTGTGCCAAGCCACCTGCAACACCTGTCTTGGGCCTCGTGCTCCTCGACCTCACCACCTACCAGGGCTTCCCTTATGGAGGGAAGAGGAAAGGAGGGAGGCGCCAACTTGTGATCTTCCTGCCTCTGCCTCCCAGAGTGCTGGGTTTACACACGTGCGTCACCACACCCAACTTCACCCATACCCCCACCAAACTTGTAAGAGACGCTGGTGTGTCCCCTCTGGTGGACACCACAGGTGACGGGAGAAAGGGTCCCTCTCAGCTGTCACTAGCACACAGGTGATAGGGAAGACTGGATCCCTTCCCACCCTTGGTGTGTGGCGGAGCTGCAGGGGTGGCCTCCGTTCAAGGCCCAAGGGCTGCTTCCCAGGGTTGGTGGGGAGGGCGGTGCAAAGTCGCCCTCATGCAGGGGGCACCTGCTGCAAGCTTTCTGTAATAATTTATGGAGCTTTCCGTAAATAATTGGAGCCATCGTAGGCGCGGAGCTCGTGTCCATCTCCTTGGCTACAGAGCCGGGGGGCGTCTGCTTGGTTCCAGCCAGCCCCTCAGTGGGGGCTGCAGACCAGACACCCCCCCATGGTCCCTGGGGGCTGTCGGGGGGGGGGAGGATGCCATGCGCCTTCCTGGCTAACGAGCAGCCCTTCAAGAGGCCCCGTCTGGCCTCCTGACCGCACGCCGAGGACGCAGGAGCTGGCACTGTCTGAAATTTATGAAAATCTAATCTCGTTAGGTCTGCCTGGATGAGACCCGCCGGGAGGGCCCTGCTGTCAGCTGCACAGCCCCGCCTGGCTGCTGCCCCTCCCCCAGCCCCCCACCACACCCTGCATTTCAAGTCAGGCTGAACCCAGTGTCAAAGGAGTAACTTTCTGATCACGCTTGCTACCCTTTCAAATACAGGCCAGAGTCACCCGATGTCACAGCGAAGGGCTTCTCTGTGGTTTAAGTACAAACAAACCCTGCTTTCTCCCTGGGGCTGCTGGGGGGGGGCAGTGGATAGGCAGCAAATCCAGGCCAGATTTCTCCTTTTAGAAGCGGACACTGCCGTGTTCCCAAGCTGGACAGGTGCTGCTGAGCTATGTCCTGTGTGGGCAGCTGGGAAGGCCAGGGGCCCACATTTGCTCCCAGCTGCTCTGGGCCAGACCTTGGCACCATGTTTGCTTCTCAGGAGCCTGGGTTCCAATCCCTGCTTGGGTTCCTATGAGGGAGGCTAGACCAGCCCCACTGTGTGCAGTGGTGCAAGAGCTACCGGAGAACTTCCCGGGGAGAGCCTCAGGTGGGAATTCTTGAGCCCAGAAGTGTCCAGTTCTGAGCTGCACTTCTCCCACACTCATCTACCACACAGACCTGGGCTACGGAGGCTGGCGCAGGCCCCCGATTTGGCTCAGGACTGCATCACCTAGGAGTACCCTGGCAGCCTAACCCTAACCCTAACCCAGGTGAAGTCAGGTCCCTCAGCACCACCAAGGTCATGCAAGCATCCACTCCTGTGTCCACTCGCCCCAGGCCTCTCCCTTTGGTGTAACTACCTGTCTTCTAGGCAATCCCTAAATGAGCCCTACCCCAGGACCTTTGCACATGGGATACTCACAGCCACAAACGATTCCTGCATATCCAAGTGGCTCGTTCCCTGTATCACCACTGGCCTCTGCTCCTGTGTCATTGCCTCAGGGAGTTTGGACTGGGGTGCCCTGTCTGAAACAGTCCTCTGGGCTCCCAGACCCAGGACCCCCACTGCCTGCATTTACTTCCAGGTTGCTTCTCTGCAGCAGCCATTCCGAGCACTGCACGAGCTAACAGTTCGTCTCCTGCCTCTCCTGTTTAAATCCTGGTGGCCCCAGGCTGGCCTGGGTTTGTTCTTAGCTCAAAGCATACTCAGCCTCTTGTGCAGGAGAGTGTGTGTGGCTGCATGCTTGCACAAAAGGCCAAAATAACTGTAAGCCATTTAAACATGCCCGACAAGGCTGACGGATATGACGCCCCAACAGGCAGGCTGCCACCACGTAAGACAAGCCCCCGTGGGCTGAAAAAACAAACAGGTGTCTTTAAAAATAAGGATGGACTCTTTCAAGGTACACAAGTACGGGTGAGTAACGTCCAGGTCTACCCAGACCCAGGCCAGCAGGTGCACACAGGACTGCTGGCCACGGCAGCCTGGGAGGCCCCCAGAGGAGGGACGCGTCCCCTTCCGTGCAGTGTGCTTCTGCCTTCTCAGCGTTTTCAAGCAAATATAATTGCGCCTAATGGGAAAGGTGGGGGAAAAACACTGAAACAGACAGCCCCTGCCCATGAGCCCCTGCCCAGAGGTTTCCTGCTTAAGGGGCCTTTCTGCTGAGGCGCTGTCATCCCTGGCCCTGGCAGCATCAGACGCTGCACTCTGAGGCTGCTGCATAGCCAGGAGGGACGTTGGGGACCATGACGGGCAGGCACCCCTGGCCGGGATGAGTTTGCAGGTGCCAGCCACCTACTTCTTCTCTCAGGCCTGGAGGAGGTCACAGCCTGAGTGGGCCCTGGCAGGGGTGCCTGGGGTACCTGATGGCTCCCCGCCGCTCTCAGGGGACCAGACACTCCTTAGCAGTGGCCAGTTCTGGGCGGGGGGGGGGGGGAAGGTGTTCTCTCTGGGCCTCCAAGCTGCTGGCTGTACAGTCAATGGGGCTGACTGAAGGCTCTGGGGGTGCTGCCTCGAGCCCCAGGACCCATCTATGCTCGTTTCCTTCACCACGAGAACGTTTCCGCCTCGCATCGCCCAGCCTCGCCCAGCCCTCTGCCCACCCACCCAAGTATCCACGTATCCACTCACCTGTCATCTACCCTCTTCCTCCACACATCTTGTCTACCCTGAATCCCTTCCCCCGCCACCCTCCCCCCTGCCTACTGGACCCAACACTACTCTTCCCAACCCCCACCTCAGCTCACCAGCAGCTGTGCACAGCTGCATCTCTGCGAGGACAACGACGCGTGACCCTCCTCCGAGAGGTGCCTAGGGGAACGCACACCGGGGCTCCCTCCCTTCAGTCTCAGCAATGCCTCCAGCCCAGGGCCCAAGGCAAAGCAAAGGCTCCCTTGCCCGGCTCATGGCAGAAGCCTCAGGAGGCACTGGAAATCACACCGAATCAAGGTGCATTCACTACATGATCACAGAGGCTGAAAGTTTGAAGATGAATTGACCACTCATCCTGCCGCGTGTGCTTCTGCACCAGGACGCTGGGCCTGCTTGTGGGAGACTAGCTGGGAGAAGCGTCCAGAAGCCATCGCTGCTGAGAACAGACACCCCTTTGCCCAGGGTGTCCCAAGCTGTCTCTCGGGAGGTGGCCGTGAAGGAGGCTGCAGCTGGTGGTGGGGAAGAAGGTAGTGGTGGAACCGGACTCCAGGAAAAGGGAAAGGCCAGTATAATCATTTTAGAACCTCATGATTAAATGCTCCTTCAATAAGAAAAGACAAAGCAGGGCCTTTTATCTTTCTTGCTATTATCCAAATGGAGAGAACTAATGGGATTTTTTTCTATTGTCACCGACACTGAACATGTTTAAACACCCACTGTCAGCAAAATATCCATCACCGTCTGCAGGTTATTGGCAGAATGGAGTGGATTCGCGGCGAGAGCCGCTTCCCTCCTCGGACACTGCGAGGCGCGATGGGGAGTTCTTTGAAATGTGTTGGATGTGATCTGCTCACTGAGGCAAGCGGGCAAGAGCACAAAGCAGGCGGGCAGGGACAGAGGGTCTGTCTGCCGTGGCAGACGGGACCGCCGGCCACACCCGTCACCCCAGCAGCTCCAACTTCCAGAATCAGATGCAGCCACAACTCAAGCCTGCAGCCGGATTGGTGCACAGACAAGAACGCCCCAGCTGCCTAGGGTAGTTCCAAAATAACCTAGAAACCATCAAGCCCTGGGATAGTATGTATGTTGGGGCCGCTAAAAAGATGGCAGATCTGCAGCAGGCTTGCTCAGCCGTGGCCCAAGGCATGTGTGGGCTGGGTAACACCCCGTTGGGTGCCTCTGGACACTGCGGGACACTAAGCTCTTCCTCACCTCGGCCAGGGGCACTATCACCTCATGGGTGGCAACCAAAACCGTTTCCTGATGCAGTCGCACCTGGGGGAGCAAGTCGCTGCCACCGGGACCTCTGGTCCACTGCGTGGACCCTGGTTGACATCAGCATGCAGATGGGGCATAACCTGGACAAATTTTCATAGCAAAAAAGGACAGTCCAATTAAGGACAGCTACTTCTGAAAGAGGAAAAGGATTCTTGTTATTCCTCATATTTCCAGGGGTTTTCATTTTTTATAACAAGCACTAATGACCTCACGTGACAGCTTAGCAACATAGTAAAGAGGCCCCCACGTGCTTGCAAGCGTGGCTGGAAGGGCCGCGCGTGTAGGTCCTCGCTGCTGGGAGGCACCTCGTGCTCCTTGGAAACCAGCAGATGTTTCCCTCAATTGCTCATTTTCAAGGGCCTGGCGTTTCCTGACATGAGCCGGGACTTTGGCTCCTGGGAGGGGGAAGTAAACCAGGGCTCTGTTTCCAAGCCTCTTGGACAAAAAGCCCGGCTCTGACTCAGGCGGCACAATGCGGCTGGTATTTACCACTTCTCAATAGCTCCCCATTCAATCCTCGGGGGCCTCATTGATGCCCGCCGCGTGCTGGGTGCCTTGAGGGTCAGCCTGCAACGGGCACCATCTGGAGGGGTCTTGACGCTGACCCCGGGTCTGGCCCTGCCTCTCAGGGGTAAGAGGGGCCCAGCTATTCTTGGCCTCGCCAGGGCTGAGGCAAAGTGAGAGGTGGACTGAGGGCCATGGTCAGGGCCAGTGAGGCTGGAGGGGTGGGGGACGGGGCTGGCTGGACTCTCCACCAGGCCTTGGGAGCAGCGTCCATGTCAGCCAACACCTGGGGCAGGTTAGTGTAGTGGTCAAGTGCTCAAACCTAGGCTCTTCCTGTGCTCAGTGCATAGTATCAGGAACTTATTATGCGCTTCTCTGTGCCTCAGTTTCCCGACTGGAAGAGCAGAACTCCAGGATCCCCAACCCATGCAGGAGCTGTGTGGGCAAAGTGGGTGCTGCTTGTGCCTGCTGAGTGTCATGAACCGAGCTGGGACACTTACGTAGGCAATGAACATCAGCCGCCAACGGCAGGGGCCTCCTGCCGCAGTGAAACCTCACACTCCACCCCAATGGCCCGGGCTGGCTGCTTTGTTCCCTGCATGCCCCTTGCCTCCTGCATCCCAGCACCCCCTCACAGGGCTCCTGGGCTCAAGCTGGACACGATGTACTGGAGCCATGCCCTCCTCCTGCTTTCTCTGGCAGTTTCTAACCCTCCCCCATAACAATTAACCTTGTACATACCTACTGGGTATCAGCTATGAATTCCAAGAAAATATGAACGTCACGACTGACTAAGTCTCCCCAGGCTCTGTCCAGTGGCTTTCGTGGTTGAGCCACTCCATCAGGACACAGCCTTATCTTACAGCCTCGTCCTAGCTGGCACAAGTCTATGTGTTCTCTGACCAGCAGGCTCCTATTTACCCCTCAAAGGCCAGCACTGGCTGCCCAACAGCAGCTCCTAGACGCTGCTGCTGCTGCTGCTCTGGTAACATGCCAGATGGCCACCATGAGGGAAAAACATGAAAGTCATTGCACACTCCCTTTGCAGAGCCTGGCCTGCCACGCTGCCCAGGCAGCCAGGAGACCAGCAGTCGGTCCACACAGTCAGCCACGCGGCAGAGGCTACAGCCCCAGGGCAGCGCAGGCGGCATGGGTGTGGGCTCAGCCCAGCACTGCTCGTCCCTCAGGGAGACCTAGAGAGCTGCCCCACTTGGCCTGCTTCTGACCTCAGACCCCACAGCCCCATGGTGCCTCCCTCACTTGACTGGCACATGACTTGAGTGGGAAAACAGATCTCATTCATAGGCAGCAGAAGAAAGAGGAGCTGTAGTAGGCAGCTGTGGTCCTCCATATCTGTCTATTGGAGTTTGAAGCCCCGGTGCACTTCTGTGGAGATGGGAGGCTCTAGGGAAAGAATGAAGGTTACATGAAAGCTAAGGCTGGGGCCCTGATCCACGGAGACTGGTGCCCTTATGCGAGCGCACATTCTCTTCCCCCTCCGCACCCCACCGGTCCATGGCGAGGAAAAGCCAACTGAGGCACGGCTGGGCCTTCAAGGAAGCACAGACTCGCCAGAACCCCAACTGCCAGCACTCTGACCGTAGAATTCCTCCAGCCACCAGAACCACAAGAAGTGTCTGTCTACACTTTCAGGCCTGCAGTCCACGGCATTTGCTTCCAGCAGCCCAGACAGCCCAATACCCCTCATAGAGACAAAGGGGGAGTGAGCAGAGGAAGGTCGGCAGGAAGCTGTGACCCTGCTCTGTTGCACCCCTGGGGGACAGAGGATGTGAACAACCTGCCTTCTATCTCCATGAACAGACACCCAGGGGACCTGGTTTTATGCTCCATGAAAGTCCTCTTCTTCTGTTACTGAAACCTATCCTCAGGGATCCCCACACTATTGATTGATTCGAGCAGCACCTAATGATTGTGCACCTACTATGTGCTTGGTACCACACTGGGCAAATTCAGGTCCCCTGGGCCAGACTCCAGGAGCCGGGCTACCAACATAGCCAAGGAAGGAGCTTTAGATCCCACTACCATCTGCCGTTTTTCAGAGCAGAGTGAATCAAACCCAGGCTCGGCCGGCGTCTAGGCAGTGTGAACACATGACGCGTGGACTGCGTTCTTCTAAAGCCACCGCAGTAGTGGTGGATAGGCAAGGGGTCAGGGCCGCTTCCCCAGTCTTACGCCTTCTGGGACGGGGTTTCTGTGGATTCGAGGACCTTCCCCGAAGCTCTCTGAGAAAGCCCTCAGCTTGTCATCACTCCATTTGTGGCATGAGCAATCAGAGGTTCAGCCAGGCACAGCCATAAGCAGTGGAAATGGCAGTGCCACACTCTGCACCAGGGACCATTCGGCCTGGGGTCATAATCATAACTTCCGTTCTCTCCCATCATGAATGGATGAGAAATGCAACGCAAAGCAACACCCCAGGACGGGCTCCCAGAAACTCTGGCATGGAAACCTGCGAGGGCCCCAGCCTCCACTCCTCCACCTTCCAGAAAAGTTGGAGCCTGCTGAGAGTATGCTGAACAGAAGGGTCATGACCACAGCACCCAAGAGTCATCATGCGGGCCTCTGGCCCCAGGGCTGGTCAGGTGGAGAGCCCTGGCCACCGCCACACATTCCTTGCTGCAACCTGTTGTGTAGTTCTGTGAGGAAGTCTAAGGAAATAAGGCTGCCACAGCAATGGCTGCTGTCAAAGGGATACCAGGCCTGGGAGGTGTCCAGGCAGGCCAGGCCAGTGGTCTCCCTGCAGGGGTTTCTGGGAAGCCAGGCCCAGAGCAAAGGTCTAAGGGCATCTGTGTGTCCTGTCCTTGTGGGGATTTGACTGTTCCACAGGGACCATCTGGGGCCCAAGCCTATCATCCCACTCCTACATCTTGGTTCATGCATGCATGTCTCCTCCTATTCCACTTCCAGGTGACAAGTGACAAGCAAAACAGCTCCAAAAGGCCAGCCAACGCCCCAGACACCACCATCACTACAGTGGGCTCTTCCAGCCCTGGAGGTCGTTCAGAAACAGGAAGCCCCATCCAAGGAGAGTTCGCTGCATTCAGATGGAAACTCCCACCTCAGGACTGCATTTCGGTCCCCATCCGTGGCTCACTGCCATCCCGCCCGGGGCCTTCCTTAGTTCCTGCCCCAGGCCCTTCACACATGCAGCGGTGCCTGACAGGAATGCTCTCCCTGTGTTCTAAGGGCCCACCCCAGCCGGGGCATGCGGTGCAGATGGCGCATGGGTCACTCCCACTCCTCACTGCACCTTCTCTGAATGCCACCTGACCTCACCATCTGACGACCATAAAACAGCCGTAAAGCACCTGGCAGGCAGGGGGCATTACGTGTCAGCTGCCATTAGAAACCATCTTCTTTATCCACTTGGTTGTTTTATGGTTGATTTCCTGCTGCCAGCAAGGAAGCCCCGAGAGCCCGTATTTATCTTACTCCCACTGTATCCTCGGCAGCTCACATCGTGCTGGCCCAGTCAGCTGCCCTCGATCAGTATTTGAAGGAGGATGGAAGCTACGTCCAGTGTCCACTCACCAGCACGCACACCTCTCTGGAGGCCAGCAGGGCAACACACGGCAGGGAGAGAACTCTCCATAATGAAACAAGTAGCCAGCACAGGACTAGGGTCACACCCTGAGCATGGAGCCCAGGGAAAAGAAGACTTGTGCTCGCATGGCCACCTGCATGGGAGTGGCTGCCATGGCTCTACCTGGCCTGGCACTGACCTGTGTCCTCCCACAGGTGAACTGCAATTAGGCGAGGTGTGGGGAACTCACACCCTGGAACACTACTCAGCAACAAACAGGAATGGCGTGCTGCTACCTAGAACAACGTGGGGATACCCTTGGGGAACGGTGCGGAGCACTGAAGCGGGCTCTGGAGGCTCTGCGCCGTCCTGATGCCATTTACATAACATTCTTGAAATGACAAAATTACAGAGATGGAGAACAGATTAGTGGTTGTCAGGAGGGAAGGAGGTGGCTGCGGCTGTAAGGGGTGGAGGGAGGAGACCCTGGGGTGGGGCTGCTGGGTGTCTCGATTGTGGCTGTTACACAGATCCACACGTCGGATAACACCGCACGGACCTAAACATGTGCACACACGCTCATGTGCATGTGAGCACACGTACATGTGTGTGCACACACACTCAAGTGAGTACATAGAAAACGGGGGACATCAGAAGAAGGCAACAGATCTGACTGGATGCCAGCTGCCTGTACGGCACAGTGGCAGTGCTGCAAGACACCACCGTGGAGGGAGGCAGGGCGGAAGGTTCGGATACTCCTTCCTTCTGCATTATTTCTTAAAACGGTGCGCTGATCCTCAATGATCTCGAAATAAAAACTTTCTAAAGTGAATGATCTGGGAAGGCCTCACTCCCTGGTACTGCTGGGATCACCCTGGCAGTGGGCAGCCCCGGCAGCCCTCAGTGATCCCTGGGTGCGGCCCACCTGGCACTGGAAGGTGGTTTCCTGCAGGGGGGAGGGGAAGTGCCCGGCAGCAGCCGCTCCCTCTCCCAGCCCCCTCGCCGCCTGCCCGCCCGCCCGCCCGCAGCATCTGCCATCTGGCTGCTGCAGCCAGCCAAATGAAACCATCTCTCGGCTGTCATCTCTCGACTTGCAAGTTTAGCTCCCAGGTTTGAAGATTAAATTCTAAGCACATCATTTAAAATTTAGAAACGAAGAACGATTTTAAGTAACCTGGAGGTATTAGTTGGTTCCTAGTCTTACCCGTGGCAACCTGCAAAGAACTTAAAAGCTCTTTCCTAAGGGCAGAGAAGAGACCAGGGAAGGGGAGTAGCCAGGTTCCCCCCCAATCATCACTGTACCCCCAATGCAATTAAACAGCTCCAGTGCAGCACATACCATCAACTATGGCTGGTAGAAATACCCATAGTACCTGGTACCAAAGTCAAAGTTTTGTCAAAGTCTAAGTTCCCTCTGCTACAATCAAATACCTCTAATAGATGTATCAAAGTAACAGTGTATCACCAATGTAACACAATGTCATTGTGAGCTATGGACTTAGGCTCAGCACAATCAGACATTTCCAACACAATGTATCAAAGCAAGGCCACCACACACTCCCCAGCCAGCAGCCACTTCAAGGAGGAAAAGTCAAGACTTCGTGCAGGGACCTCTAAGCATGATCCTCTTCGGAGAGACCAGTCCGCAGGCAGCCAGAGCTGAGTCTACAACCACCATGGGGCACTGGGGAGGGGCATTTCCCCTGGGCAGATGAAGACACGTATGTGCAAGTGTCCAGGACCAAAGTATGTGTTTCACTGGAGAAAAGGCCAGCAGATATTTTTTAAATTAATTTTAATTTTGTTTGATGTAAGGTCTCACTCTACAGCTTGGACTCATAAGGATTCACCTGTCTCAGCTTCCCCAGCGCTGGGATTATGGGCGTGTGCCACCATGTCAGGTTTTGAGGCTGGCTTGGAGTGCCTAGGGTTCCAGGGCTGGTATGGCAGGTGGTACCAGGGATTGAACCCAGGTCCTTGCTCTTGCCAGCAGAAGCTTATTCTACTGAGCCATCTTCCCAGCCTGGTAGATACTGCTGAGGCATAAAACAAAGACACGGTTTAGAGGCCTGGCAAATGTGCAGTAAGGTTGCCTGGCAAGGTTGGGGTGGCTGTGAGAATATGTGTGTGTGTGTGTGTGTGTGTGTGTGTGTGTGTGTGTGTGTGTGTGTGTATTTGAGCTGAGAGCGTGCGCTGCCAGGCTGTGTGGGCTGACAGGAGGCGGCTAACATCCCAAAGCACCAGGGCACTCGCCCGAAGCAGACTTCTCCATCCGCCGCCCAGTGCACCGAGGTCTGGAGCCCTGCATTAGCCAGCCCGCAGTCCTGGTCCCCAACACAGGCCCCAGTATAGGGCGTCTGCTCAGTGATTCCTTGTTAGGCTCTAACACAGAGAACGGCAGGGAGTAAAATCACACATCCGCCTCAGGGGCCACCTGCACCTCACCCAAACAGCCGATTTCAAGGCCATTAGGGAGAGCCACTCTTTCTTTTCACACTTGGACAGAGTTTCTGAGGGCAGGTGCTGCAGCGCCCCTAGTCACGAGGCAGCACCCATGCTAAGCACACAGTAGGTGCTATGCTAGTGCCTGTGCATGGTTGAGTGGTAGGGAGGGAGCGAGAACAGGCTCTGTTGGCCTTGCTTCCCAGGCCCTTCTCTGGGGGAGCAAGAGGGGAACAGGAGGAGGAGGAGGAAGAGGAAAAGGGGAAGGAGAGGGAGGAAAGGGAGGAGGAGCAAGAGGGGGAGAAGGAAGAAGGGGAGGGTAGGGAAGAGGGGGAGGAGGGGGCAAGGAAGGAGGGACAGGAGGAGGAGGGAGAGGAGGGAGAGGAAGGGAAGGAAGAGGAAGAGGAAAAGGGGAAGGAGGAAGAGGAGGAGGAAGAGGGGGAAGAGGAAAAAGGAGGGGAAGGAGGAAAAGGAAGGGAAGGAGGGGAGAGAGCAGGAAGACGGGAGATGAACGGGAGGAGGGGGAGAAGGAGGAGGGGAAGAAGAAAACCTACTGTTTGCATGTCCACCTCAAGGAGAAAGAGAAACAAAGGGTGTCTGAAAGGGCACGCCAGTCGGTAGGAAAACCTGAGTCGAGGGCAATTTCCAGCCTCCACCTGCTGTCCGAAGGCAGCAGTGAGAGCCTCTCAGGCACCAAGCACAGCCGCCATCCCCATGTGTGACCTCTGTCTTCAGATTCAACCAACTGCAGGTGGAACTATGGGGCGGGGGCAACGTTCCTGTACCAAACATGCCGACCGTATTTCGGGGTCACTATTCTCCATACAATCTAGTGTGACTAGTTCTACAGCGTTCACTCAGTTGTAGGTGCTGTAGGTCATCTGCAGGTATGCCGACATGTGCAGGCAAACACAACATTGCTTTATATGGAGAATGGGGGTACCTGTGCCTCCTGGTATTCGCCACAAGTCCTGGAACAGATACGAAGATGCCGAGGGACAACCATAGCTTCCTTCCTATAGCATGGGCACACTGGTAATGGCCCGGCCCAGCCCAGAGTGGGCCCGAGCCCACACTACCCTGCATGCTAGCAAGGCCAGGGCAAAGGATTCCGTGCCACGCAGAACTGTGTATGGGGTGAGGGGCCCAGGCTGCTGATTGCTTGCATCTGGCCTGAGTGCGCCAGTACAGAGACAGGGCAGGCACATGCCTGCTCCTGCCCCTGACTTTCCCAGGCTACTCGATCCAGCGGAGCACCTGCAGGTGGTAACGAGAACCCTCTACTCCATCACTGCGACTTGGACCGACTATGCCCTTCAAGTTGGACACCTGCCTGAGACTCCAAGAGCACCTGCCCCTGGCACGTGCCTCGTGCTCCCAGGGACGGAGTCCTGCACTCGGCTACCCAGGGCCCCCTGCTCTGGTCTGCAGCAGAGCAGAGGCGCAGTGTCTCTCTGAGCCCCAGGATGAGTGCAGGAATGGCTTGGGGTGCCAGCATCACCTTGCCCCAGGCTGGCCCCAGCAAGGAGGGCCAGGGCTCTATACCTTCATGTAAAGTCTGTCCTAAGGAGTGTGATGGAAAAGATCTCTGTGCCCCCTACAGTCCACCCAGTGACAGCCTCTTGCAAAACTCTCATGTGTGGCTTTTCCAGCTGGATGGGAAACATCTGTACTTGTAGCTGCTCTATTTTACAGAGGAAGGTATGAACAGCCGGTCAGTCTGTCCACAAGGTGACCCAGGTCCCTCCGTCTTCCCAGTTCTCCCACCAAGGCTCTTGTAGTCCCTCAGATCTCAGCCAGGCAGAGAAGCCTTCTCAGACCTTGTCCCCTGCACTGCACAATAAGAGTCAATCACGTGACCCTGCTGTCTGTCTGTCTCTCTCCCTGCCCTTAGCATCACCACTGTGTATACCTGCTGCCTACGGGTTCTCCAGCTACCATGGGGACCCCCATGGCAGAGGCAGGTACCCCATCATCCCCTGCCGTTTGCCCAGAAGGAGCTCAACTATGTGGCAAGTGCAGGCCCACCTTCTCAGACACACACAGTTACATGTAACTGGAGCTCACAGTGTCGCCAGGGCTCTAGCCCAGAGTGGAATCTGAGCAGGGCAAGGGGGCAGGAGTCCGCCTGTGCTGATAGTCTGGGGTGTGACCCCAGGCAAGATGTTCTCTCACCCGACCTGGGTGTCCCCATATATAAAATGGGGAGTGGCAGCCAGGTCCCCTTGCAGAGCTCAGCACAAGTCCCTGCCAGTTGGGGGCTCAGGTCCTGCTCTTTCTGGGGTGCAGGGCGTGTGCCTAGGAGGCTCCCCCAACTTCAGCCTCCCACGGGGCCCTTAGGCACACCTCACAGGCAGGGAGGTGACAACTCCCTCGGATGGATGGCAAGATGTGTCAGCGGTGGTCCTGGTACTCGCTCTCCCTTCAGACAGCTTGTGTCCCCATCGCCACAGAAACCAGCTCCTCCTGGAGGAAGGAGAGTTCAATTGGCGAGCTATAAATACTTCTGCTAAACGCTGCCGGGGAACTGGGCTTTCTGCACGAGCAGGCCCCACTGAAAAGGAAGGCGGCTCGCCAGATTTGTTTCGAATTATGAAAATAGATGTTGTCTCCCCGCCACATCTGTTTTGCCTGACAAATGAGCAGCAATTCGCCTCCTAAATACGGCAGCACACCAAGACCGTCTCGAAACTCTGGCTTCTCCAACTCTACAGAAAAGAAGAGTAGGAAAAAAAAAAAAAAAAAGTCCAGGCCTCCCAGCTTTGAGCTTTTAAAAAGCAGACTTTCTCCGATCTCATCTCTTAAGCCATCGACTCTCAGACTATTCGCACCCTGCAAATCCTTAGGCTCAGATCTCCCTGAGTGAGGTCTAGCTGCTCACATTACAGGAATGAAGGATCCCCGTGGCTTTTTTTTTTCTTTTTTCTTTTTTTTTTTTTAAGAGCAGGAGACACATGATCATCATTTTAAAAAGGAGTCCCGCACCCAGCTCAAGCCGAGGGTGCATTCTTTGATATGCTGAGAAGGGGCAGATTCTGGGAGGGAAAATCAGTGGCAGTGCCGTCCATTTATCCCTCTCCACCTCGCTGGCTTGGTCGTGGGGTCGATATCATCATGTCCCTTTAATTACTGTGGAACAGACCCAATTACAGCACAGAGCCGCCTGCCCGGCAGAGGACCTAGTACCACAAGGCCCATCCTTCTTAAGGGACACCTCGCTCAGGAGCGGGGTGGACAGCAGGGAGTGTCCGCTGCACACACCTGGCGGTGTTCTGGGGCCTGGGTCTCTCCCCGTCCAGGTGTTTGTGGGCTTCCAGGGCAGCGAAGGCAGGAGGTCAACCCCCTGACGGTGCTGCCCATGGGGAGGGTGAACCTGTTTGGGCTGGTCTGTTCTGAGGGTAGAAATAAAAGAACTGGACTGTGTTCCAGGCCGTGTCCTCCATGGGCAACGTCCACCCAGCCCCAGGAAAGCAGACCGGATTTGCCTCGTCTGGCACAAACATGATGTGGCCCAGCTGTTCCAGGAGACACCTGTCTGGCTGCACACTCTTGAGCCCCCCAACCATTTGTGCCCCCAACTATGTAAAAACCACAGGGCAGACTGAGGACTATGCGCTTTTGAGGTAGCAACTGATGGCTTTGCAGCCGGGGGTCAGTGCAGCGGCAGTGGCACTCGAGGAGGAGGGGAGGGCGGGTCTGGCTAGGAGGCAGGTGGGACCTGGTGATCTCTCTAGCCTGTAAGTCTGCTGGTTCCAGAGGGGTCTCTGGGGAGGCCCCCCCAACCATCCCCTCAAGCTCCCTGGTTCATGAAGGTGCTGTGTGACAAGGCAGACGTGGCCACTAGTGTCCCCTGCAGAGTCCCGTGGGGGGCCACCCATGGGCCCACCTCTCGGGCTGCCAGCGAGGCCGGGGCAAGGCCTATCTGGCTCCTGTGGGGATGGGTGGCAGCGGGGGCAGGAGACCCTCTGTCTTTTTACTATGCCAACAGTGCCCTGGTCATTGTCCCAACGGGCCCATCCATGCATCTACTTGGCAGAGCTAAAACCTCCCACCCACTCACGTAACCCGAATATTTTCATCCTTAAATAGCCAACCTCTGGTGTCTTATTTTACTAGTATATAAATTACAAAAAAAAAAAAAGCAGAAAGAAAAGTGCAGGAGGAGTTGTGGGAAGGTGGAGGGAGTCCCTGCCCACCCCTCAACTTGAAAATCTGAACCTTCCCTCCCTTCTTTCCCTCCCTCCCTGTCTCTCTCTCACTGTCTCTGGTATAAAATTAGCACAGCCAAGTAAATGTGCTATAAACACAAAGACCCTGCCAGGAAGTGAAGTGCCTTAATTTTGGGGAGGGGGCACCTCGCTGGCAAACAGTTTGGGGACGTGGGAGGTGGCCGTGGGGGAGGGGACAGCTCCAACCTTCCCACTCAGCGCAACCCTAGGGGAAAGCCATTTCCCCCAGAGCCTACATCTGCAGGACGTCTAGACGGCCATAAAGAGGACAATTAAAACAAGAAAAAAAAAAAAAAAAAAAAAGGCTGCACGCCGCAGCCACTCTCCTCGCCAGGGTACTGGCTGCGACCTCGCGTTCACTGCCAGAACAGGCAAAAAATTATAAAAACAAGAAACGCCAATGTGGGCTCGGAGGGGGCCGGGGGAGGCTGGGTGGACAACAGTTTATGAGCGAGTGTTTTGAAATCCCACTTTAAATAAGCTGGTAAACGAAGCCAACCTTGTCAGGTCTCTCCCCTTGCGCAGACCAAATATTCTGCTGGCGTGCTGTCTAGACACATAACAAAGGACTTTTTACAGCACGCCGAGACGGCTGACAAAGTAGCCATTTAAAGACGCAGCGCTGCTTTCTCCGTCTAAAACGATTTGTCAGATGGACTTAAATGAAAATGCTAAGTTATCGGTCTGGTTTGGGGTCTGCTGGTGGACGGGAAGGGGAGGGGGCCGCAGGCGGCAGAGGGACAGAAAACATTATCTCCGGTTGGGCTGCCTGCAAAGCCGGGCTGGACGTGGTTGACCGGTGGGCGACTCCCGTCCTGCTCGTTCTACCTCAGCTCACGAAGATGTTTTTAACATCCAGTGGTGGCGATCTGGCTGTGACACTGCTGAGCTCACAGTGGGGCTGTGTGGCAAACGGCGCCCGGGGTTATGTTTGAGAGCCTGTGTCCACCTGCCTCCAGGGGACTGGGCCAGGAACACATGGCAAGACAGACATCTGCTGTCACCTCCAAGTTCACATTTTGCAGGTGGGGCCCTAGCCTACCACTGTACCAAGGGTCACTGGAAGAAAAAAAAAAAAAAAAAAAAAAGAAAAAGGAAAGGGTCATTCTTCGAGCATCAGAGATGGGGTGGCTGCAAGGGTGATCAGCACACAGGACCTCCCCGGCCCCAACACCAGGCATGCTGGCCTGCTACCAGGTGATATCGTGAACAAAGATCTCTCCGGCCAAGGGGTTCGGCAGAGGGTTTCCTTCCTCCCGACAGTCTCTCCAGGATGGACCTGGGGCTCCTTGCGACACCACCAGCTGACTCAGCCGAATGGCTCCACAGACAGACCTCAAGGCCAGGGGGTGGGGATTTGCCCTGGTGACCGGGTAACTGCAGTGTTTGTGATTTCCCCTGCACACACCTACTGCCACGCCTGGTCTGGTCACCTCAGCGGCAGACAGACGGTGGCTATCAACAACCTTCTTCCTTGAGCCCGGCCCGGGCTTTGGGAGCCTACCCTCCTCATGGCCCTTGGAAGCCTCTGCCCACAAGCAAACAAACGTTTCTGGCCAATCCTTCTCCAGTCACAGGGAGTCTCCGGCAATGCTAAAATATTCAGGGGCAGCGGGAGAGACCCAGCAAGAACAAGACCAGGATGCCTGGGGAGAACAGGGGAGCCTGCGTTCCTGGAACCCTCACGTTTTTCTTCCCACTCCTGTCTGCATCCTGCAGCCCACTGCCAACCCACAGTTCCCGGGGCACCTTGCACCACCCCACCCCCAATTGTGGGTCTCATCTTCCCCTCACTGGGAGGAGCCCCAGTTTCACTGGAGCTTCAACTTCTGGTCTCTCCTCAGCCACTTTTCCGGGACTCAGCACAGAGGCCTCTTCCCTGAGGCCCGAACTCTTGACTCTCCTCTGTAGGCCTCCAGCTGCTGAGGTTCCAAAGTGCCTCCTGGGCAAAGCGGAGCACAGAAGGTGTCTTCTGGTGGGGACTTGTAGCTCAGAGAGGACGAGCTGCTGGTGGAGTCACACATGAGACAGTCGGGGACTCAGCTGGGTCCACTGGGCCCAACTCTCATCAGGGAACTCTCCACCATTGTGGGGGCCACCCCACTCTTCAGACACTTGTCACCCCGGACAGATACTCCTCTTCCCAATTGCAGCAGGCGCCCTCTGGACCCCTGTGAATGCCTTATTGACACTGTGTGCGCGCGCGCGCGCGCGTGTGTGTGTGTGTGTGTGTGTGTGCATGTTCGGGAATGGGAGGAGTTCCTTCCCATTCCAGGACTTCTCTATTTTCCCATCCAGGTCACAGTGACCAATTCCCTTTGTGATCTAGTTCCAGGGTATGTGCCAGGGTCAGGTCGGGGAGCGGGGTCTCCTGGGCCAACGCTGGGTTCACCCAGCGGTCCATATCCCATCCCAAGCATGGTGACGGTCCTCAAGAGTCAGCTGTCTCAGTGGGGGCTTTCTGTGCCGTGTGGTGCAGGACTCGGCTACAGCCTCAGCTTTGAGCCCCATGTGAGGAAGCTCTGGGGTGAGCGGCAGGATCCCAACGCTGTGCTCGCACTGCCAGGCGGGGAGCCTCCCTTCCCGATGATCTGTGTCCACCACCCATGGCCCATTTTACAGATGCGGCAACTGGGGCTCAGAGAGGCACAGCTTTTTACTTACTGAGGACGAAGCCTGGAACTGAAGCACCGACCTGGACACTGGTTCTATCTTCCTGCAACCAGCCCTACTTTCTCTCTCCTCTCTTTCTCCAGTGGTGACAGGGACTGAATCCATGGAATGTTGAGTTATAGCCTCAGCCCTTTATATTTTCTTAAATTTTTGAGACACATCTTTGTTAAGTTTCTCGGGTTGGAATCAAACTTGCAATCCTCCTGTCTTGGCTTCCTGAGCAGCTGTCATTACAACCCTGAACCCCGACACCTGGCAGCTGTATTCCTCTCGAAGCACCCAGACATCGAGTCATCCCCTGGCTGAGTGCAGGCGGGCACAGTGGGGCACGGCTGCCCTCTCCCCACAAGAGTTTTTCTGGCTCAGCCCTGGCCACACTGCCTCTGGGCCTCTGGTCCCACTGGCAGGCTGCCCCAGACTTATTGGCACAGGCCATGGGGTTTTATTTAGACGGTGTCAGCTCCGCAGCTCTGGGCGCACAGGCCTGACTGGGTGTAACCGGCATTGGGTTTCAGAGTTCGTCTCTGTCAGGGACCAGCCTCGATCATTTTATAAATCGGTGCGTGTTCTGACAGCAGACAGTCACTTGGCGGCAGGTGGAGGGCCACTGGGCTGCCTCCGTTGAAGCCCATCTCCCCTCACCTGCCACCCCCCCATTCCCCTTCATGGCCCAAGTCCCGCTTTCAGAGCCCTCCCCCAGACCCTGACCCTTTAGAACAATGGAGAGCAGGGGAGTCTAGACCGCCTGTCTGGATGCAAGACGGGGTATTATGTGACCGGGACAGAGCCTGGCCTTCCCCAGAGGAAAGGCCCATGGGGTGGCAGAGGCCGCTCCGAGGGCCAGGGCACCCCAGGGCACTGCACACTGCCCTGCCCTTCCAGACGCATTGTCTCCAGGGGAGACACGCAGCCCCTCCTCAGCTGTCACTGAACCACGGTCCTTGCAGCCCTGGCAGCATCCAGGTGGCACTTGCTAATGTCTGCAGCTCATCACAAGCAGTTTAGCTGTGGGCCCGGGTATCAGGGGTGCCCGAGGTCCTCCTGCATCTGCCTCCCTCATTAATAAGGCACGGTGCCACGTGTAGAAGGGCCATGCTCCTCCCAGACCAGCGTGGGGAGCTGTTCCACCCCTATCCGAACGGTGCTGTGGCCAGTCACTTGCCCTGTATGAATGCTGTGTCCCCACCAGTAGGCCCCTGCCATGCCCAAGAGAAGTGCCAGAATCACCCTGAACCGCCCTGGGCTGAAAGTGCATTGCATGCCAGGCCCAGGGCTTTGGGAAGGCAGGGCCCGAGCTCAGGACTCAAGGGTGAAGGTTTTGCGCCGAGGCCAGGCAATGTGCTCAGCGCCTTCCTTTAGGTCCTTCAGCCCTTGGCTGAGTGACCTTGGGCCCTCCTCACCTTCTCTGGAGCTCCCCGGCCTTAAAGAGAGGCTGGGATCAGCTGTGGGCTTTCCGGACTTGCTGACCTTCCCGCAGAAGCCAGTTCTCTTAATGAAGGTCCAACTTGGGAGACCAAGCACGTGCACACAGAAGCAGGTGTGCTGAGACTGCGAGGCGGCGGTATGTCCCGGAGGTGGCAGGGTTTACAGGTTCTCACAGGGGCCGGGCGTTGAGCTGAGCCTCTACACACGAGTATCTTGCTCCTCATCTCTGTCCTCCAGGCGCAGAAGGAGGCCCAGGCTCAGGCCAGTTTTCCAGGCCCGTTAGCTCCACAGTCAACCCCTCCGGCCCTTCAGTTCCAACCTGGGGGCTTCCACCCTGGCCCCTGACCCACGTAGCACTGCCAGAGAATCTGTGGAAGCCAGCAGGTATGCATCCAATCGCACCAGAACAAGGGAGTAGAGGTCCCTGTAAGGGGTCTCCTAGTGGGAACAGTCCTTCGCCCTGCCCCAGATTCTCGGAGCAGGAGCCCTGGAGGCGGATGCCCTCGCCACCCCCAGGACCTGTCCAACCAACTGAGCACCAAGGGATGGGATTCCCACATTCGGGTTTTTGTCTCTGTCACTTACGGAATTCTTTGAATTTCTGGGGAAATAAGGAACACGGATCACCTCTTGGAGTTAAGACAGAGGCGTTATTTTCATGGTGAAGGAGGGGAGGGAAGAGCTCACTAACTCCTGCAGCCTGGGGCGGGGAACATGCTACGCTGCCCGGGTTCTGTGTGGTCACTTGGAATCCAGGGCTGCCTCTGAACCAGCACATCTTCCCACTCCTTAAGCCATGTCCAGACAACATAGCGCACAACACGACACCACACAAACACACAGCACACAGCGCAACCCAAGAAAGGTCCATGCACGCTTAGCCCAGACACCACGTTTTTTTTTTTTTTTCTAGATTTTTTTGAGCCGCTGTTGGCTTGACCTGTGGAAATGAAATGTGTGGGTGTGCATGTGTCAGGAGCCTGAACAGAGCCAGGACTAGCTGTGCTCTCCTGTAATCCTCCAACTGAGGAGGCTGAGGCAAGAGGATGTCTGGGACCCTGTCTCAAAAAGAAAAAAAAAAAAAAGCCAAGTTTTGAGCAACAGGTCTATGTGGCAGCTGGGGCTCCACTGCCTGGACTCTCCTGGGCAACTCTGGGGTGAGCCTGGTGTCCTCCTGACTCCTCCCCAGCACCTGGGGCCAGGGTTCTTGAATCTGCATCCCCCACCCCCAATCTCCACAAGGAAACTTGGTCAAATGTTGCTCTTGTATCCACCCGATTTCTGTCCCACCCCACTGCAGAATGACTATTCCCCATGGGAGGACATGTCCACATGCTGAGCCCAGGACTCTAGGCTGCTGACCCAGATGGGATCTCCATCCAGGCCTTTCCTACAGACCTTCCACCACGCTGCTGTGTGTCCACCGTCCACTGGCTTCTTTCCCCCTGCCACCCAGGAGCCTGAATTCCTCATGTCTATGTACAGGCAGAGTATTACCCCCCCCAAAGCACTCAGTGTATGTGTTGAACACATTCATAATGGGGAGAAGTAACAAGTAAAATTACCCCTCCATGAGCTTCCTAAGCATGTACATAAGCCCTGATATCTACAACCGCCCCTTCTCATCAATACCGAAGAGGGAGCTCCCTTCCTCCAACTTCTCGTCCCTGGTGCACTCAGAGGTGGGGCTGGGGTCCCTCCTTGGGCTCTGCAGGAGGCAGTGCAGATGCGAGACTGGAGCTGAAGCCCAGAGCCTAGGACCTGTCCTGGCCAATGGGCTCCCCAGGGCAGTGGAGTGAGCCAGCCCCAGGGAATGGGGTGACTCCAGCTTCTGCTCCCCAAAACTTCTCTCTGGGTCCCCAGAAGTGGGGTGCATGCCTTCCCCAAGGGTGATCACTATTCTGTGCTGGAGAATGAAACAGGTTTGAGTGATCCTGGGATAGGCATGGCCCCACTCAGAGCGAAGAAATCTGCCCGAGGGCCCACCGCGACAGCTTCTCCGCCTCATGATGTTGTCCCATGTGTACACACAAAATGGGGATCTCACCCCGACTTGCTGACAGTGCAGCTAGCTCTAACGCCACCCTACCCTGTGAAATGAGGAGAAGGGAATCCTGGGCCTGAGACAGCGGGTACCTGCAATCTCTCCTCAGGGTCTACCTCTTCCTGGGCAGAACTCCTATTGATGCTTCAGGGCCCACTGCAACATCTCCTCCCCCAGAGGTTTCCCAATTTATTTGACTGGAGCCGAGGGTGTCAGGTCCTCTCTTCCCCCTTTTTACAGGGAGTCCTGTGCCTTACTTAGGCAATGGTTTCTTCTGCCACAAGGACTGTGTCTTAGTTAACACAGCACAAACATTTCTTGAGCTACGAAGGCGCTTCGTGCTGAGCCAGCACTTTGCCACATCAGCCCACTGAATTTCCCTGAAGACGCTGATATGGTGGATGATTCTTTTCATGCCCAGTTTACAGATGAGAGAACAGAGGCTCAAAGAGGGGAAGCACCTAAAGATAAGCTCTTAAAGTGGTGGTGAAGATGGACCACCACCATGGGCCAGGGCCTCCTTCTTCCCAGGCCTGTTCCCGGGCTCTCACCACTAGAGGCTGGGCCTCAGTGGCCATCACAAGGGGCAGGATATGGACCAGAGGGCTGCAGATGCTACAACTAAAAAGCCTCTGGAAACCCAGGAGGGGGGCTGGAGGCCCCCAAGCTATGGTCACTGTTCGGTCTCCCGGGCCTGCCCTTTCCTCATGTCCCCTCCCTCCAGAGCTGCTGCTCCTTCCAAGGAGCTGGACCTGCACCAGCTTGCAGCCTGCAGGAACAGATATGGCACAGAGGGGCCCGGGATGACTCCAGGGGCCAAGGCTGCCCCTAGGGAGGAGGTGGTGTGGTCACTCCAGGCCAGCACTGCAGCCCCGACAGGAGCCACCCACGGGATCTTCCATTCAGACTATGGAGAGAAGAAGGCACAGCTCCAAGTCCAAGGCTGGCAGGCCTCGGTCTATCCTGTCACCATCTCCCCACTGTGCCGGGGCCCTGTGCCACCCCCTGCCCCAGACCTGTGCTGGCCAGCAAGGCTGACCAGATATAGGAAGGGCCATGCTGTTCCTGAGCAAAGCACACAGACAACTCTTGGACAAACTAGGAAGTGCCAGGGCCAGGCTGCCAGCCTGGCTGAGTGTGGAGGTCCCCACCATGCGACCTTGGTGTCCACATCTGTACAGAGTGGCTGGTGGTGGCGGGAGGCTGCAGGCGTCTGGACAGAGCTCGCTGCCTCTCGAGCCCTGAGCGGCTGCTGGGACTGCTCCCCTGGCTTATACACTCGTTAGCAGTGTTGTTTTTATCTCAGTCCTCGCCACAGGTCAAGGGCTCCCGGGAAGCCGACAAACCAAAACCGGAGCTGGGCTGAGTCGCTGGAATCAGAGCACAAAGAAACCTCGCCAAAGCCAGCCAGGTTCTGAAGCATCGGACCGTGGTGCGCACACCTGCGCAGGCTGGAGGTCCACCGCCTGGGCTCCGGTCCAGCTCCAGGAGCAGTCTGTCTGCAGCCCGCCCACCCCACACCTCCCAGGGCCTTGAGCTTTCGCATTCCAGTCACCTCACAATGCCCCTGTGGGCTGCAATAAAAATTCCTAGACAGGTAGTCAGGTAGCAGGCTTGGGGATGAGTGGAGGGGTGGGAGGAAACCCCGGCGCCCTCCTTGGCCCCACCAGGCAGACCGAGGGTGGTGCCGTCTCCTCCTTGCCCTTTCCCCTGGAGCGTGCAGGCCAGAGCCCAGCCTCAGCATGGAAGCCTGGTAAACCTGGTGCCAGCCAGTCAAAGCTCCAGCACCTCCCAAAGGACAGTGCTGCAGGCAGACATAGGCAACGAGGCATGAACACCCCGGGCCAGACCCACAGGGCCCTAGACCACGATGCCTTCCTACCATGCTGCTTCCCTCTCCCAGAGCTGAAAAGCAGCCTTGGGGGGGGGGCGTGAGACACGAAGTTCCGGGTCCCATCTCTGGATCACCATTTTAGACATGGTGGCACTTTCAGGAGTTTATTTTATTTTCATATTGCAGAAAAGAACACAGAAGCCTCAGGTGACACACAAACCAGGATGCCACACAGCCATTTCCTAGGTAGTTATGCACTCTCCATGCACAGCTGGTTCCACAACCTGCCCTGGGGGTGTCGCACAAGCCCCAGGAGGAGGCAGGGTACCCAGGAGCACTTGGGCGCTGGGCTGCTCCGTCATGGACACCATCCTGAGAAGAAGGTAGCATCTCGGCATCCTTCAGAGAGCTCTGCGCTCCCCTCAGCAGCGTCAACCAGATCTGCCCGGGGCCTCGCTGCCCACAGCAGCCCGCTGGCCTGTGCAGCAGAGTCACCTATCCCTACTTCTGCAGGGCATGACCTCATGACCTTGATCTCGTTGGAAGCGAAGCTGATCCTGACCTTCAAATTGCTGGGTGATCTTAGAAGACACTGAGCTTCCAGGCTGTGAAGAACTGAGGTTTCTAATCTGTTCCTAAAGACCCAAAAGGAACCTGGGACACCACTCTCAAAGGTCACTCTCAGCGTTCCTGATTTTTGCCATCTCCGAATACTCCAATAAAGGAACTGAAAGGTTTTTCTTTCCAACAGAAGGATTCACTTGTACTACATGTTTAGCCTCGGCTTAATCCTCAGGAAATCCATGCTTCATCGGCTGCATTCTTTCCTGACACATGCATCACACACATCAACAGAAGTCCACCAGAATCAAATCTGGGCTGCCTGTCCAGGTGCCATCTGAAGTTTTCTGAAAGCTTTCTCTGGGTGTGCAGACCTAGGACTTCACAAAGAAGAGGGCTTGCCGGGCCCAGATTCCGCTCAGCCAGTTGCCAGGCACTCGCCTTTCTGTCCTCTAGGCCTCAGTCTCCCTACCTAGATAATGGGTTTGGTGGTCCCGTAACACCATGCCTGGCACTGAGTAAGTCAAAGTAGTGCAGCTCGTGGAGGTCAGGCCAGCCCACCTCACAAACGAAGGGCCCTTAGCCTGCGGGGCCTATGCAGGCCCTGCCAGGGCCCAGGAAGCACTCCACGAGATGGTCACAGCCCAACTTCTGCAAGCGTGGTTCCCATGTGTGTCCAGCTGTCTGGGAGCACAGGTGCCCCGGAGCTCAGGGCCTCCTGAGTAACACCTTCCTGAGATGTGATTCATCCTTGTCTGGGGGTCACCCACATCTTCCTTGTTCCCTACCCAGGAATGTAGGCAGGTGAGGTGGGCAGCAGTGGCCCAGGGCTGGCACCAGCAGCTGTGAACCGCGCAGAGCCAGGGGTGCTGGACCTCTAAGGACTGCAAGGTTCTGCCACTGATCCAGCACCCTGGCAGGGGTTGGCACCTGTCCATGGGGATGGCAGGTGACAAAACGTTTTCCTCCTGCAGAGGCCCCCCGCCCCCCGCATCTCGCTGTGAGAGTCCGTCATTCTGGGCCCTGATGACCTTTGCGTGGCCCTGGTGGCCTGCTGTGCAGGGCCCCCTGAGGCTGGCCAGCACTATAGGACAGTACTCCAAACTATTTCAAGCGCATAGGAACCCCTGCCTCTCCAGGCAACAGCTCCATGGGGCTTAAGCAGCATCTACTATGGGAAAATGTCCCGTTGAAACAGAGCATGTCTGAGGGCAGGTGCTGTCCAGAGATAGGGGAATCTTCTGCAGAGACACAGGCTCACATCTAGGTCCAAGCGGTGGCTTCGAGCAGCCACCAAAGCCCATCGTACGGCACAGCTAAGAGGGGTGCGCTATGCTCTCTGTAAATCGCACCTCAGCCAACCCAGCAAGGGAGGAGCAACAGTTGCTAAGGGTCTGCTAGAACTGTGTGACCTCAGTGTCTTCCTGGCTCTTATGAGATGGTTGTTATACCCAGTCTGCAGAGAGCAGAATGGAGCAAAGCAGAGCGGGGCGAGACAAACTCAGGCTCCTCTGGGCCTCTAGGCCAAGCAAACCTCCTGTCTGGAGCCTTCCTCCCCTCACTGACCTTGCCAGGCCCCTTCCCACTCCTCTGAGAGTCTCCTTCCATCCTGGGCCCGGCACTCTGTCAGTCACGGTGACCCATTCTCCCTACAGCTGCAAACCAATACTGGACAGTTCTTGCTCTTGCCTGCCCTGGCCGCTGTCCGGTGACCATGCCAAAGTGGAGGAGGGAAGCCTGCCCCGGCTGGCTGATGGACACAGGCCCAGCTGCGAAAGTCCAAGAGGGCAAAGGGGTGGAGGGGCCCAAACTCAGCCACATCCTTTAAAGCTGGTGACAGGTGGCTCTGGGGCTCGGGGGAATATGGGGTCATCTCTGTCTGGAAAAGCAAAGCGTAGGCTCCAGAGCATGGCAGCCCAAGTTGGCCCCAGGCTCTGCTCGGGAGCTAAGTGACCTCTGGGGAATGACTTGGCTCCGCCCCTTCATGTGCCCACGGAGCTGCCCGAGGATTAATGAGGCAGGGTGTGCTAAGCACTTGGACAGCATCTGCTGCTCTCTGGAGGGCAGCAAGGGCTTCAAAAGCCACTGGCCCTGTGGCAAGCATGGAGCAAAACCAAGCAGACCCAGCTGAGGGTGGGGCACGGGGTTCATTCTTCAAATCTCGGCGCCCTTCCACATTCTCCTTCCAGAAGCCACCCCTGACTCTGACTCACCCCTGACTCTATTCTGGGGAAAGAGCCCAGAGCTCCTTCTCACTAGAGTGTAAAGGAATGCTGCCCTGCACCTGGGCAGATCTCAGGGCTCCGCAGGAAGGGATGATGAGATAAAACGGTGGCTGCTGTGTACACTCAGGCTTGGGATCCAGATTTTTTTTTTAAAAAGACAAAGGAGGTAGCAGTATCAGGGGACTGAGGGGACATGCAGTGGGTGCTTGCCCCAGATATAACTGCAGTCTTGGTGAGATCCTTGCATGCTCTTGGAATTGCTTTGGCTGCTCCCACCTGGTGTCTCCATGCCGGGGGACTCGGGCCTGGGAGCCAGAGGTAAGGGGCTGGGTCATCTGCATGTGGGGACCATCTAGAAAGGGACTGCTTGGGCTTTATTAAGCAGTCCAGAGCCCTCCCAGGTAGCAAGAGAAGCCAATGGACATGTGGTCCCACTGGTGCCCCAGAGCAATCCCTTCCTCTAGCAGGACTTCTGCAGTCCTCCAACCCATCTCCTTGCCATTTCTTGGCACAATTTCCAGTTTTCCCTATAAGGACCATCAGGTTCATTTTTCCAGCCTGCTTCAAACATAGCCAGAGCACCATGAGGGCAAGGTTGGACACCGCCATCGATTAGCGATGTCTCCCAAGAGCAGCAGGCTGAGAGCTGGATCGAATGCCATGTTCCCCACAGCCTGATCTATACTGTGAAAGTCACAAAGCATCCCAATAAATGCTGGCTGGGCCCTCCCCTACCCAATGCACTACTAGCAAAGTTCTCTTGCACAGAACCTTTTCATGTGGCCACCTAGCCAGTACTGGACAGAAGCCCAGGTGACGAGCTCTGCACCTGGCCCTGGCCTGGGAACTGGAGATTCAGGACAGCTCAAGCTGGCCCTCACTGAGTGGGTAGAGCCAGGTGTGGGTGCTGTGCAGACAGCATGAACCGGCACGGGCACTGCAGGCCGGAATCCCCAGGGGAAGACAGAGCCTCAACTACACACAAGCAGGCAGAGCCTGGATTTATACGGCCAACTGGAAGTTGGACTCATAATTACACCTGTGGGCCAGGCAGCAAGCAACTCTAATTATCCTCTAGGTGGGAAGACAGTGACAATTTTATTTGGGGCCCAAAGCAACTCATAAAATCAGGCAAAACCTAATGTAAGATCATGCTAATGAAAAGATCTAACAATCATCAACATCTGACCATTGCTGGAGAGACGGGAGGGAGGGCAGCCCCCTTACTCTTCAGCCCAGATGGCTTCAGGGTTCGTTGGTGGACCCGGTTGATGAGCACATAGTTGTGGCTACATGTAACTTCCTCCAGGTCTGCAGGGACATCCCCAGGTCAGCCAGCTTGGAGCCTGAGACCCACAAATTTAAGGAGTGCCGAGCTCAAGGGTTGTGCTGGAGCGGTGCTCACCAGGTGGGCTGTCGGTATTTAATGGGTTTGATTCCCCCGTGTCGCCAAGATCTTTTCCTTGTCATCTCAGTACTCCCACCTCTTTCTCCTATACCATAAATAGATTAGAAAAACAGTTTCCGCCTATGGCCATGACCCCAGGACTGCGAGCTCAGCCGGCATGAATCACTCCTGGCTCACCGTGCCGGCATTCTGAAATGACTGAATGGTAACGAGGCGGTACAGACACCAATAAATGAATCATGCCTTCCGCAAGACCAAACCTTTGGCTTTTGCAGACACCAATTACAAAGTAGAAAGAAAAGAACAAAGAAATTACTCAGGGTGTTTGCGCAAAGTTGATTCATAGGTTTACAGAATTATTACCGACTAAATTGTTTTTAGGAAGGCAATTAGAACAGGGCTAGCCAGAGCCCACCAGCCTTGGGAGAGGGGGCTTTGCAGGCTGGGCTGATGGCAGCCCCCAGAGCCTTGCAGAGTCTCCAGGCCGCAGTGGACCCCAGCTTTCTATCTTCCTTAAGACCTTATCAAAGTCTTTTCGTTGCAGAACTACCTGAGCACTGTGGAGGAAATACTTGCATAGTCTTAGCAGAAGTCTCAGCAAACTTTTAAAGTTTCTTAAATGAAGCAGCCATGAGAGAGCGAAGATGGCATGAAGTCTCCCAATGGATAGCTGTCAGAGAGATTTCATAATGATGCTCCTTCACTGGCTAGAAAACTTGGAAGTCAGAGTTTGCTGCGGCCACACACCGATCCTGAGCCCTCTAGATGGAAACGTAGATTCTGAAGTGAGCGGATTGAACCTGCTCGCCTGGGCTTCTGAGCCCCGTGGGATTGCAAAATCTGAGTGCATCGATCAGGGCAGGGGCGTCCCACCCACGTGGGCAGAGCCAGAGACAAGAAGGGACAAAAATACATTTGCACCTGGCTTACCCTGCTAGCCAGAGTCCTACCTACCCCACTTCATCTATGGAATACAGACCGTGCTCTGAGACAGTGTAGGGCTCAGGCAGAGGTCCTACTGCTTTAAAACCCGCGAGGCCCTGTCCCTGGCCACACCACCTCCAGCCCCCCAAACCCCTGCCCTAAGAGGGGGTCCTGGGAGTTGCAAAGCAGCTCTCAGAATCCAGCCCAGGTGAGCACTGGGTAACCAAGGAACCAACCCAGAAGAATCTCCTCTGGGAGGGGCAGCTCTCCTTGCCAGACTTGCTGGAAAACTGACTCAGCTCTTCACTCTCCTCGCAGGACGGAGCCTGGGAGGGTGATTTCACTTGTCCAGGGACTCCAGGCTAAGGCTGGGGAAGTGGCACAGACTCCACCCTGTGCTTCACTTGGGGAAGCAGAGGCCTGCGGGGTGGGGTGTGTGTGTGGGGGGTCCACCAAAGGACTCACTGCAGCCTCCTTCCTGGATGGGCGAGAGTCAAATTTTGAAACTTTTGAAACTGTGTGTGTGTGTGTAATTAAAAACACATGTGTTTTTATATGTAAAGCTATGTCCTTTTAAGTACGACAGTGAACATTTTAAAATTCCTGACCACTCTCACCCAAATAAATCCACAGCTCAGTCTGTTACTTCCCCGACACTCTGGAGGCCAAGGATGGACACATCAGCACCAGCAGAAACCGTGGTCCCTGATCAATGAGCATCGATGGCCACCTATTGATCATGGCCGAGGTTAACAGCCACCACGACCCCACACTGCGCCACCCTTTACAGAGCCTTGCTCCACGCTGCCAGCTGCCGGGGGGAAACTGAGGAATGACACAGAGCCACCCACTCACCAACTGTGTGGCTGTTTATTGAACAGCTACTCTGCACCAGGGACTCATGCTCTGCGCCAACTCAGCTGGCATGCTGCATGGTCCTTGTCACCTGGAGCACCTGCGACAAGGACAGATGAGATGGGGGCTATATCTGTCCAGTCCAGGGCCCAGCGCTGCCGCCGAGGAGGAAGTGAGAACTCAAAGGATGACCTCGAGCTTCCCCCAGCACGCAGGCAGAATCCTGACGATCTCCGCCTCGTTCCCATGTAACTCTCCCTTTTCTGCCCGGAGGGCCACTTCCCAACCCCACTGGCCTAATAACGATTTTTAGTTGAAGTCCACTCAAAGAGAAGCGAAGCCAGCTCTCCACCCCCGTTTCTGAGCCTCCTGGGTTTAGTGCGACCTGGCTGAACTGCTCTCTTTCCTCCTCTCCGACCCCCAGTGAAAAACAAACATATCTGAAATCTCGGACCTCAGGAAGGCCTGGCCCCATCTGCTCCCCTTCAGGGGTGACTCACAGCAGTGCAAACTTCCGAGAAGAGGAGGGACTAGGAGCTCTGTGACCACAACGAGGTGTGCAGAGACCTGTGCCCTTTGCAGGCACATGGCAGGTGCTTGTGACGAAGCTGGGTCCTTCTGATGCCCTCAGCGGGACTACAGTGGTGCCTGGCAGGCCTGGCCTTAGCTGACAGGTAGATGGAAGTGGGAAGGCCAGCATGTCCGCTCCTGTCTCTGTGTCTGGCCTTCCTCGGCTTCCCAGGCTCAGAGCCGGTGGGTGGGGAGCCCTGGAGGTCAGCAGTTCCTCCCTTGTGCCAGAGGAACTGGTCAGAGCATAGCAACCCTCTTAACAGCTGTGCAAGTCCAAGTCAGTATAAATCATGTCCCCATTCCACAGAGGGAAAAGTGGAGGCATGAAGGGTGGGGCTCCGGGCCTCCCTCCAAATAGTTTTCAAAGCCTGTGCTTTGGCCATGTCCAGACCTGCCTGGGATGCTCCTGAAGCCTGCTGGCGCACTGCCTTGCGGTCCAAGCCAGGCGAGGTACCCACCAGGCCGGTACAATGATCCAAACAGACATGGGCTCCACTCCCAGGGACACAGTAACCCAGGGACAATGCACAGGACACAACTCACTCTATAATATTCCACGTCCAGGTGGCAGGGATGGTGGCAAAAGCCACAAGACTCTGGGATTCCAACCAAGTGACAGCATGAGGCTGCCCCTGACAGAAGCTCTCATGTCTCTTGTCTCCCCTATGCCCCTCTGGAGTGGCCCGAGCTTTCCTGCCTGTCCTATCTAGCGTGGGACAGCATGGCCACTCCGGGAGGACAGGTGTATCCCATACCCAGGCACACCGCAGACCACACGACAAACACTGCTGACCACTTGAGCCCCCGAGGGCACTGCCTGTGTCCTGAGCTCAGATGAGTGTCCATGTGGTCCCTGCAGGGTCACTAGGGCACTGAGCTCCCTCACTGACAACTGCTAGCATGGGTGCTTGTGCCCACGCAGGAGCTGAGGTCAGGACTCGGCTCCCTTGACAGCGTGACAGGACACGTGCGTTTCCAATGAACGTCAGCCAGCGCCTTGCCAACAAGAATGGAGCCAGCTGCTTGCTGTGGGAGGTGGCTGATTTGTTAGCAATCCTCCATAACGAACGGCCCAACGTGAAATTGCAGATAGAGGACAAAAGTTAATTACCACTGTGACATGAGTCTTGCACAGAAAACCAGCGCTCGAGGGTGGGGCTGTACTGTGGGGAGAAAACAGCACACATGTGTGGGCTGTGCGATCTGGAGGGAGTGTCTTACCCTCTCTGATCCCAGTTTTATGTCTGCAAATTGGTGATGGCAATAGTTCTCTTGAAGAGTTGTTTTGAAGATGGAAAAAAATGCGTCACTAGTGCCTGGCACACAATAATCTCACCACATCCAACTAGGAAAAGGAGTGGAAGCACAAAAAAAAAAAAAAAAAAAAAAAAAAAAAAAAAAATCTTTCAGTAACCCTGGGAACAGAAGACGGAGCCATTCTGGGACTTTCCGAAAGCTGACAGACCCCAAACTTTCCACACCAGCCTGAGGTGCTGAAGCCCCGCTCCCCAGTAGCAACCATCTTGGCATTTTTCTTCCCCAGCCTGGTGACAAATGCTTCTCCTGGTGACTGACAAGACCTCAAGAAGACCCCGAGGTGTCAGGGCTTGGCTCTGTAGTGTCACCTGATGGGAAAATGAGATTGGCTGTCAGAGCTCTGGGTTGCTATGGCTTCAGGAATGGGTGCAGCCAGCCCCTGGGGTGGGGGCAGGGCAGGGCAACCAGAGAGGGAGCAAAAGCAGGGGACTTAGGGAGCGGCCAGCATCTGGGAGTTTAGGAGTTTCTACTCCCAGGCGATCTGGTGCACTGGGTGGACTGGGGCTGGATCATGGAGACAGGAAACCTGTGGCGGGGCAGAGCAGGGCCTCCCACCCCAGGGGTGGCCAGCCTGGGGGTTGTGGCAGCTCACTCTGTAGCAAAGGGCTCACATACCCAAACCCACCACTCCCAAGGTCAGAGGCCCCACGTGGGCTGCAGCATTTCCCCACTGGTCGGAGGATGGAAATTTTCTATCTTTTTTTGGAGAGAGGGAGGTTCAGGGAGACATTTTTATCAGGCAGGATGCAGGGGGCGCCACCTAGGGGGACTGGACAGAGCAGGCTGTCATCTTTAACTGGCTCCCATGTCATCCCCACCCTTCCCCACAAACACAGCAGTGCCAGACGCCTGCCACACCACAACGCCACGCTCTGCACGCTCACGCACACTGGCTACACCACTATGCTGCTGCCCACTGTGTAGACCCGCTGGGGGACAGCAAAGGTGACAGAGAGGCAAGGTAGGGCTCCGCTGCCCCTGTGGCCCCAGTCATACTGCAGCATAGGTCTCCCGAGATTTCTGTGGGTGCATTTTTAGGGCCTCTCTCGATTCTTCTCCAGGAACTGCCGGGAGCTGCACACCCAAGTTGACCCCCACCAGCTGGCTGGCATCAGAAGTGCTGCTGCATGGCTCGAGGCTTACTGCGCTGGGTACAAGCAGCACCCCCCCTTTTTAAATGTTTTCCAGAGCTGGGGATGGAACCTAGGGTCCCTCATGTGCTAAAATGCTCCACCATGGAGCCACACCCCAAGCCGCAGGTACCCCTTCTCAAAAACTCATGCCCTTGGTCCTTGAGGCCACCCTGGAGAGAATTCAGTTTTCCACGAACCCTACTTTCGGGCTTCAGGAAGGCCCGGAGCAGCATGTGCCACCTTCATGCTCCCCAGGAAGTACAAAGAGCAGGCACCCCAGTGCCCGCCGCCTCCCTACACGTGCCCCACCATGCCTGTGTTACACAACACCTTTTACAAAGCCAAAGGCAGCCCTCAGCTTTGATGTGCTGTAGGCTTGTGCAGGAGGGAGAACCTGGGCTGGAGGGGTGCAGCCCCCTCAGGGCAAATTCACAGGGTCGCTTCTTGCAGGACAGAATCCAGCTGCCAACCTGTGGATGGTCAGAGCTGAAAAGTACAAGGGTCTTCTGGTTTGAGGTTTTCCACTAGCATGCTCCTCCTGGACATTATGATTATGATTATTTATTATTATTTTGTCCTTTTGAGACAAGGTCTTACTAAGCAATTCAGGCTGGCCTTGAGCTTACTTCATAGCCCAGGCTGGTCTTGAACTTGTGGCAACCCTCCTGGCTCAGCCTCCCCAGTGCTGGGATTACAAGTTGCACTACCACATCTGGTGATTACTTTTAAAAGACTGACTAAACCAAAAATGTTTCTGCACTCAGGCCTGGTGTCTGCGCCATCAAATGCATCCCATAGGGTGAAGGGAACATCCCAGAGACACCCCAAAGAAAACCCTAACCCTCCATCCTCCCTCGTGTGAGCAAGCAACCACACATGCTCCCCACTCCTCCTCCACTTTCTTTTTTTTTTTTTTTTTTTGTCTTTTTGAGGCAGGGTCTCGCTATGCAGTTCAGGCTGGCCTTGAGCTCACTTTTGTAGCCCAGGCTGGTCTCGAACTCGCACCAATCCTCCTGCCTCAGCCTCCCAAGTGCTGGGATTACAGGCGTGCGCCACCACGCCCGGCTCCTCCTCCACTTTCAAAAGGAAGGTGCAGAAATTCACAGAAGGTACACATGAAAAGGTGCACTTCCTTGTTTCTTCTCCTACTTACCTAGATGTTTTATCATTTCTGATTTTTCTTTTTTTTTCCAGTACCAGAGATTGAAGTCAGGAACCTGTACTTGGCCAGGCAAGTGCTTATTCTACTGAACTATCTCCCGGGCCCAGTCTTATTATCTGTAACCCAAAGGGAAGCCAGCAGAGAAGGTAGAAAGAGGCAGCAGCTGCACGTGCATGGGCGTGCAAGCATGTGCGTGTGTGTGCAGAAACAACTGGCTATTTACACCATGACAAATGCTAAACTGGCCCCTGACCCTAGATCACCCCGAGGCAGAGCTGGCTTATCCTAGATCTCCCGGGAGGCTGCAGCCAAGCGTCTGACCTAAGATCGCAGTCACAACATGCAACTCCCTCATTGCACCGTGACCTAAAACCCAGACAGCAGGAAACCCGTGGGTTCCTCTTCCCAGCTTAGAGGCCCATGGGGAAACAGCTGGCGCCGCCATACACAGTTGAACCTGAATCCCCAAACACCAGGCTCTCCTGGTGCTGCTCTGTCTTTACAAAAACAAATCCAAGACTAAAGGAGAACCGCCCTCCCCCAGAGAAGACTCTGTCCCCACCTGACAGCACTCAGGGAAGGCCAGGGGGCAAGTGGCAGGTGTCAACATGGATAGCCAGCGGCTGCAGACAGACTTTGTAAGCACTGCTGTCAGAAGGGAACTGAGAGTCACTTGGACACCTCAGCCGCTGCTCCCAGCCCTCCAGCCTTGGGGAACCAACAGCCGGGTACACAGCGGGTCACAGCCCGGGACTGGCTTTGTCTGGAAATGTCTGGTCATCCCAAGAGGGAGCCGGGCCCTGGCATGCAGCGGGCAGAGCTCAGGGATGCTGCCTGCTCTGAACAATCTTGGTCACCACCCGCCAAGGCATCTTTGGGCTCGACATGTCTTGATGCTGAGCGTGGGACCCTGACTTGGAACAATGTCACAGGAGAATGGTATGCGCCTGACACACGGATGAAAAACCAATGCCCAGTGTCACAGACTTTGGAACATATTTTGCAAGAGGCCAATGAAGAGGAACCAGTGGCTCGAGGACTCTGGACAGCCGGCAATGTTAACTACAGCTCTACTGCTGCAGACAATGCAAGGGACGCGTCCTGGGAATCCCAGGGTTCCCCCAGACACCTGTGTGGCCAGAACTGTGTGGCCGAGGGGCCAGTCCATCCAGGCAACACCCCACCCTCCACCCCCTAGGACTCAGTCCAAAGCCGGAGAAGGGAAAGGGCCATTTCCGAAAGACACAGCAGAACTGAAAAGCGATCAAAACTGCCAAGAAAAACTGTGAGGCTCAGAATGGGCGTTTGCTCAACAGTGACCTCCAAGCGCTCACTGGCCCAGGCCCAGTGGGGGCCCCTTGTGCCTACAGTGCTTAATCTCAGGACAGCAGTTTCTCACTGTGTGTTGTAGGAACAACCCCCACCAGACAGCACCCTCAGCAGGGGACAACTAGAAAGGACGGCCCCCTCAGAGTGTCGGCTTAGAGAGCTCCTCAGGCCCCCAACTTCAAGAAGGGCTTGCTCTGGGCCCAAGTTCCAAATTCAGGACACAGCATGTCGACAGTGGACAAACAAACACCACTGTAGAAACAGATGAGGGAGGCCTGGGGACCTTGGGTGTTTTCCATCACAGTGTCACTGGTTTCTAAACCAAGGCTGTGAAGTCTAGGATTCACACAGCTCCTCCAGGGGTGAAATCTGGGGTACCTGAAGACTCCACAGGGAACAGAACATGGGTGGGGAGCCAAGTCTGGCTATACTCTGGAGGACAGATAGCATACACCTGAAAACCCTGCAGGATTTTCACCTTAGATCTCAGCCGCCAGGGCCTCTCTTCTCAAATGAGGAAACCAAGGCCCAGGGTGGCTTAAGGGGCCAAACAAGGTCAAGGAGACTTTTCCAGACAGAAGCTGTTCGAGGAACCCCATGGACACTGCCCTGAGGCCCGACTTTCAAGGTCTATACAGCTGTAAGCTGCTTCCAGTGTCTAAATGCGTAGCAGTCCCTGTTCCCCTTGCTGCCCTCCTCCGTCTTCCTCTTTCTTCTCCTCCTTCTCTTCCTCCTCCTTTTCCTCCTCTTATCTTTCCCTATGGAAGGACTCTAGGAAAAAAAATATTATCACCCCTGAAGGCCCTTTCACCCAGGGCTTCTAGGGAAATCTGATTAACACTTGCAACAAACTGTTACATTATATTCACATTTTAAAGACCTGCTTCCCTCCCTAGAGGTTCTAGCCTCTTGCAGTAAGAACAAGGATGTGTGCCAGCTAGGTGGGCACACAGGAACAGGTCAGGGCTCCAGACACTAACCACAAAGTCCCCTCAAAGGCTGCTAGTGGGTAAGTATGTGGGGGAACAGGATGGAATTTTATAAAATGCCTTCATGTCAGCCAAAACATTATTAGGGCCGATAAGCCAAGAAGGTACAGAAATAAGAAAGATACTTTAAAAATTTTTTTTCAAGTCATAAAGAGAAAGACTAGAATGTCTATGTCTAGACCTTGGAAGAGAGGTGATGCACACTGTGGACCCCTAAGGCAGCTCTGCAGAGTCAGGGGTAACAGGACGGGGAAGGTGTTTATGTAGTGGCAGGCTGCAGCAGCAGCAAGCCTCTAGCCAAACATGTGCCGACATATTTTAATAATATCCTCATGCATTTCAGGAGCCTCCCAAGTTCACAAAGGGCTTTTAGGAAGCATTTGGGTTTAACACAAGTCAGGTCTGCAGAGGCCAGCTCTAGGCAGGTTCTCCCGGCACCTCCTGGCCTGGCACAGGGCAGCTGGCAGGGGGGTTGGGGGGAGGAGCAGGACTTTCAATTCCAGGATGGGAGGAGTGGGTCGAGGTGGGAGGAAGGACTTGCCACCAAAGCCCAGCCACCCTGCCACAGCTGGGCTGTCATGGGTTATTTTTACCTCTTGTGCCTCACTGTACAGGCTTAGGGGCCCCAAACTGTGGCAGCCGCCTATGGAAACTGGCTTATGAGTCACCTAGCAACTGCCCTGGTTCCATGGCAGTTGCCCCTGGGCTCCTGGTCTGGGCTGGAAGGTTGGTTTGGACAGGGAAGGGCTGTATGGCCCTGCACCTGGGGTGCTTCTAGACAGAATAGGACTCTAAGGCTGAGAAGCAAAAGGTCCCAAAAAGTGGACCAGGGGAGAGGGTACAGAATTAAGTCAGAGCTCAGCAAGGGAGGGTTCGATTCCCCATCCAACCTAACCACCACCTGGGTGGGCCAGGGTGACAGCCACTGAGTCTCACTGGTTTCCACTTCTGTGCACACAGGACGTTAACCCGGGTCTAAGGTTTCTGGGCACTGTTCCACTGGTTCTCTCGAAACAAGGCAGACCCCAGCCCAAATGGCCCCAAACTTTGACTCATTTGTAACCACGTCCCAACCAGCCCAAGCCAAGCTGTCCAGACAGAGGCTATTTATAGGTGCGTCGGGTACACAGACACTCACAATGACACACACTCTCTCTCTCTCTCTCTCTCTCTCTCTCTCTCTCTCATTCTCTCTTGCTCTTAGGATCCACTTTGAGCCAGACGTATGGGCGCAGAAACCCCGACAAAGACACCTGGGCAGAAATGGCCCTGACATCCAAAGGGGTTCGCCCGATCCCCCGGCCAGGCACACGCTAGAGAGGCAGCCAGTCGCCAGTCCTCCACACTGATCGAGGAGATTCTCAAGCACAGTCCTGGGTCAGACGCGACTCGGACCCGACAGACACCCATAGTGGCACCGAGACCCAGCCAGACGGACACACACGCGCTTTGGAGACAGGCGCACGCTCCACGGACGCACGGAAATCCACTCGCGGGGACACACACTCTAGACACCCAGCTTGAGCCCCAGACACCTCGCGGACCAGACAGTGTCTCACACGCCCGCCCGCCCCCCGCCCGAAGTTGATAAAGAGCCGGCCTAATTGCTCCGCCGCGACTGCCCCTTAGGGAAATAAAATGGAAACTTCACGGATTTGGCCGCCCCAGCCCTCCTGCTCCGCGCGCCGCCCCTGGGCCCCGGGTCCGAGTGCAGGCGGGAGGGGCGCGGGCAGCGGGGGCCGTGCCAGGCTCGCAGCGCCGCGGGACAAAGCCGGGCCGACCGCCAGCTGCCGCGAGCCGGGAGGGCGCGCCCGGGGCGCGGTGGGCGCAGACCGGGCGCGGGGCGCACGGCCCAGGGGGCGCGTACGGACCGAATCGGTCCGCAGCTGAGCCCCGACACCGGGTCCGAGCCCGGAGGGGCCTCTGGGGCGGGGGGCGCAGGGTCACTCACTGATCTCCATGCTCTGGAACAAAGAGCGTTTGCAGTTGCACGTGCAGGAGACATTGGGCTGCCCGGCGGCGGCGGCGGCGGCGGTGCTGTTGACCCCCATCAAGCGGTGCATGGACGGCGCGGCTGCGCGGCGCGGGGCGCGGGGGGCGCGGGGGCGGCCGGGGGGGGCTCCGGCCGGCGCCCGGTGCTCGGGCCCCGCATGCAGGAGGCGCGCGGCGGGGGAGGCGCGCCCCGGATCGCCCCGCTCGGGGCGCCGCCAAGTTCCCGGGGCGCCGCGGGGCTCAGCGCACGGGGCCGCGTTCCTCCGCGTCCCCTAGCCGCTGATCGGCAGCCACGGGGGCGTCAGCAGTGCCCGCGGGTGGCGTCCGGAAAATGGGCCGGCAGCCGGGGCGCGCTCTGCCGCCCGGGCTGAGCCTCTGCTGCTGGCTTTCCCCAGCCGAGCGCCTCCGCCACCGCCGCCGCCTCCTCCTCATTCAAGTCCAAGGAGATCGGGTTTCGCCCCGAGACCGCGGTCGGAGGCAGGCAGACGGTCTGACGTCAGCGCTAGACGGGGCTGCCGGTTCCCACCGCGCGGGGGCCGGGGAGGGGGCGCGCGCTGCGCCAATCCCAGCCGAGGTTCCCCCGCACCCCCTCCTCGGACCGGGGGGCGGGGAGACGGGAAACGGGGCGGGCTCTTAAAGGGCCAGAGCTCGGCGGCCCGTGTAGACCCGGGACCCGAGCAGAGACGGAGGGGCGCTAATGCACTTCTTTAAACCGATCATGCGTGGACGCCCGCCGGGTCCCGGGAGCGAGGTTCACTGCGAGGAGCTGGGACACCTCTCTCCGCCCCTGCCCCACGACCCAGGCTATTGGGGGTAGTGTGTTTCCCGCCGAGCACGAGGTCCCTGGAGGTCCGGGGCTGGGACAGCGGAGCAGCGGGGAGGAGTCCTTTCCCGAATCCTGATTTCGCCGGAGGCTCCGCTCCTGCCCTGCTGGGGCCGCTCCGGGCTGCTAGCCCGTTGCCACCGCCGCGCACTTTAACCGCAGCCGGACGGTCGATCTAGAAGACCGAATCGCGTAGACGCGCCCAGGTGGCTCAGAGCAACGCCAAGGGGCCCTTGTGTAAATCTGCCACCGACTGAGTCTAGGGGCAGCCCCGACCCAGGAGGCCTGGGCAAGTCCATTGACAGTCTGGTGCCCTTGGGGGCTGAGAGGGGGGAGGAGGACGGGGGGAGTGCCTCGAGTTTGGTGGGCTGTGCGGACGTCTACTTTTATCTCATTAAGTTTTAATTACCAGAGCACTACAAGAACACATTCTCCAGGTTTTTCAAGATATTAAAATATTACATAAGAAGCCTGCCTCCCTAACACAACTCTTGAGCTCTCAAAAATTTGGTGTGGCGTCTCTTAGGCCCATTCCTAAACTTCCACTTATTAAGCGCCCACGGAGCATCTACTGTGCCAGAAACGTGCCAGGTGCTACCTCACCGGTTACCAACGTGCAGAGGAAAGATGTTGGTTGGGGTGTGCATTGTGCAGAGCAGGAAGCTGGTCAGCGAAGTGGCCTGCTTAAGGTCACACAGCGGTGTTCCCTGGGTTCCTACCGAAGTCCTCCCAGCTCCCCACGCAGCACCGAGGCAACGCTTGCAGCTTCCTCAATGAGCAAGGATTCCTTTTATATTCTGAGGGAGAAGAAACCTTTGCAAGTTATTTTGTTCTTAGTAGCTTGGATAGAGGACTGAAGGAAGGATTTGGATGGCCAGCGGGCGTCAGTGCTTGCCCTGCGGTGCCCAGCGAGTGTGAGGCGCCTGGAAGGCTGGGGAGCTTTGCGAAAGGTTCCAGGTTCCAGGGAGAGCAGGGCTCTGAAGACAGAGGAGCAGAGGGAGCAATCCAGAGGGAGGGCCCAAGGTGCTGAGAGCCATTTGTTCTGAAGGCAAATTGAGTCTGAAGGCCGAAACCAGACCAAGCAAGGCTCCGCCCCTGTGGGGAGGTCCAGGTAGGGCAGGCCTTTCACCCTGGAGGTCTTGCAGCAAATTGGCTCCAGTAACTTGCAAAATAAGCAGCAGGGAGATCCAGAGTGTGGGGTGGGGGAGCAGCTAAAGTGTTGACGGGGCCTTTGGGATTACACACACAGACACACAGACACACAGACACACACACACACACACACACACACACACACACACACACACACACGCAGTCCACTCCTAGCGCTCCTTGAAGTCACATCTTTCTTCATTCAGTCAGCAAACTTCCCTGAGCTCCAGCCTAGCACAGGGGAGTTCAGCAATGCCAGCCCCAGCCCCTGCTCCTCCTGGGAAGCCTCTTGTGGAAGATCTGGCTTGTCTAGCACTCAGAAATCACACATTAATTGTCTTGGAAATGAAGCAGCTTTTACACAATGGAGGTTGAACGCCAGCCGGCAAAAATAACCAGTTAATTCAGTAGACTGGATTGAGAAAAAAAAAACTCCCCAGAGTGCTTGACCTACCATCGATCAGTCTAGGATAGTTGCTGCAGCTATGGCCACCACCATTTACTGTGTGCTACAGTGTGGCCCCACTGTGCCCACGACAATGTCCCCTGGGATTGGCTGAGTGACCTCTGGCCCTAGTTCCAAAGTAGGTTCTACTTGAAGGGCTTGAGGTGGGATGTCAAGCATAGCTATCAGAACTGGGCCTAGAAGAACAGTAGGTTGAAGCAGAATGTCTTCCCCCCCTCACTTGTTTCCTTTTCTGCCCAGTAGGACTCGTGGGTGGCTCAGGAGCCCCTCGTCAGGAGCCACTGTGGGCACTCGGGGACCAGTGCCATGAAGAGCTGTAAGACGGATGAATACTTACTAGCTCTAGAGTTATATAATCCTCATGTTAACCATAGGAAGGGAGGCAGGTTCCCTGGCTGCTATCATTTTCCTTTCTATTTTGCTATCACTTGTACAGGTGAAGGGATTGGTGATTGGCTCCGCTGTGGTCTCAGCCAGTAGGAAAAGCACAGGGTGCACACACATACGCACACACATGCACACACGCACACACACACTGTAAATGCCCTCCTCGGTGCCTAGGGCTACACCTGGGAAACACCTGGACACCTGGTGAAATTTGGATTTTAGATAAACGGTGAGCAATGTGCAGTATATCCCCTGCAGTGTCTGGGACTCTGCTTGCTCTAAGAACTTACATATTGCTCAGCTGAAATCCCCGTCCAGTGGGGCATCCTGTGTGCTTTTGTCAAATCTAGTAATCCCATGATGGGGGCTCTTCCTGCTGTCAGGCAGGATGTGGGCAGGAGTGTGGAGGCCTCACACATTTGGCTCGGGGTGAGGGGACAAAGATTGGGTGTGGACAGGCCAGGGAGGGAGAGCTTCCTTCTCTGGGAGTGGGGTGCGGGAGGGGAGTCCCCAGCCCTCAGAGGCCTTGATGCCTGCTGGGAAGAGGCCCCAGGTCAGGGAGGGAGGTTTCTTTGTTCATTCATTGAATACTGTGTATTTCTTCTTCTGTTTAGTGCCAGACTCTGTGCTGAGCGTGGTCTGTGAATAGTACGAGGTACCTACCCTCGTGTGATGTCTTGGAGGGGACAAGGGACCACAGATGCTCATGCAAACCCACAGTGATCGTGACGATGAGCCAGAGGCCAGGTTTCGGTCAAAATGAGGGAGGCCTTCCTGGAGGAAGTGGCATCTCATTTAGACTATAAACTGAAGGGCTGTCAAGACAGCTCAGTGGACTAAGCGCCTGCTTTGGCAAGTGCAGGTACTGGAGTTCAATCCCTGGTCCTGCATGCTGCGCTGACCCCACCCCCAGGTGCACTGAGCTGGCAATTGAGTCCAGGTATGGTGGCACATGACTGTAATCCCAGGGCTGGAGGCTGAGGCAGGCAGATCATGAGTCAGACTGCATAGCAAGACCCTCTACCAAATCAATCAATGAACCAATCAATTTTCTAAAAAGAGTCTACCAAATCAATCAAAAAATCAATCAATTTTATAAAAAGAGTCCCATGTCGACTCTTTCCTGTTGAGTTGCAGATTCTGGAAGGTGAGATGCAAACGGAAGAGTGGCTGAGGATTCTACAAAAGGACAGCAAGGAAGTGAGGGAGTCTGGAGGGGATCTGAGCACAGGAAGTCAGGGTCCCCTCTCTGGGCTGTGTCAGGGATGGCATGGAGGGGGCCCCAGGCCCAGGCAGCTGGTTTGAGGTTGAAACTGTGAGTGGCAGAGACATTAAGGGCTCTGGAGACCCCAAGGACTCTGGAAGCCTTGTCTTGTTTCCCACCGGGATTTGAAGGGAATTTGTTCCCTGAGTGGCTGCAGGGATTCCGGACATTGCGTGCCACTGCCAGCCTTGCCTATGGGCAGAACCTGCTGCAGAGCACTGTCTAGGCCCAGGAGTGCTCTGCCTGTGATGCCTGTACACATGTAGGTGCAGAGCAGCTTCACGGGGTGCGCACCTCACACGTGCTACCTGAGCACACAAGAGTTCAGTATTCTGCTGCTAGCAGTGTCTTGTGATTTGCAGTAATTCATCATTTTTGACCAAAGAACCTCAGAAGTTCTGTAGCTGCCAGCCTTACTCAGAGGCCAGCCTGAGCTGGCAGCCACGGGGACCCCTGAGGGAGCTAGCATCGGCTCTGGACGTGGCCGAAGGAGGCTGCCTCTGTGGAATGTGCCCAGCTTCCCCAACAAAGGCCCCACTTTGAGAGTAGGCTGCAGAATGGGAGGCATTCTGGGCCAGCCCTGTGCCTCATGTCCTGTCACTCCAGCTGAGGACAGAGGTGGTTTTTCTTGGGCAATCCTGAGCAGCTTAACAGCCCAGAGAGCCATTGTCTTAAGCCCTTCCTGGGTTCTCTCAGCTGTCTCCTTTCTCCGGGCTCCTTTTTTTTTTTTTTTTTTTTGGTGTGGTTCTACTTTAAACCCTAATAAGTACTGCTGCTTATTGGAGACAGCCTGTGGCCCGGACCAGTAGTCATTCAACAAACATGCATGAGATAGTACAGTGAGCCAGGGCTTAGTGTGCTGGATGCCCACACAGCCTACAAAGGACAGTCAACATTGTTCCCGTTTGACAGAGGAGAACACTGAGGCTTTGTACCTATGAGAGAGGTGAGCCAGGGTGTGATTGCAGATGCTTTGCACCCTGATCCCTAAGAGGGCAGGCCTTGGAGGTGGTACCTTTAATGTTCCTTTTCTATCCTTTCCCAGATCACCCTGGTCCCCACTGCTGGACTCATGCCACACCACCTGGTCCAGTCAGTGTACTCTGCCTGATGCTTTGAGGTTTTGAGCCATAGAGCAGCGACTTCTGGTGCTTCTGGGGATGTGAACAGCATCTCCAGCCATGCACCTCAGTGTCCTAGGTGGGTGACATCACCTTGCTGAACCCTGGATTTCCTATGAGTGGGAGGAGATGTGGCAAGGGAGTCTCTGATTGCCTGGGCCTGGCCTACTACAGTCCCCAAGGGCTGCTCCTTGCCGGTCCCCAAGAGGGACTCATCGAGCCTCTGTGGAATAGTTGGTTGAGTATCACCTTCCACAGGCATCCGAGTCACCATTCAGGGGCCTTCATTTCCTACCATTCTTCCTTTCCTGCTCACCGACATTCTCCACCTTCAAGGCTCCACTTCTGACCAAGCCTGTGGAAGCCAGAGCCCGTAGACCAGCACCTATGGACTGAAAATAACGAGAAGCTCTTGCTTGTTACCAAAACCAGAACGGGAAACCTTCACCAGAAAGATGCGCAGATGCATGGTGTGTGTATGTGTGCACATGTGTGTGTGCGCGTTCGTGCACCCCAAGTGTCTTCTTGACTGTGGCCTGCAGGTTTGGGTGCAAACAGATGTCACATGGCTGAGCTCTCTGGCAGTGTGGCAGAAAAGCTGGGCTAGTGACCCTGCAGACCACCGCTGCTAGGGAATCAGCCACTCTCCTCCCTGTGCAGTTCTTCCTTTCCAGCAGGAAGCTGGGGTTTACAGAGGCTATAGGGTTTGAGGCCCCCCAGGAAAAAGAAGGGAGGTAGACAGAAGGGGTGAGGAGAGCCAGTGTCATCTTCTGGTGGTTGGGTAAACTGAGGCTCTGAAAGAGAAATGACTTAGCTCAAGATAAAGCATTTGTGGGAGGCTAAAATGGGCCAGGGCCCAGCTTCTGACTCCTGTCCAGTTTTCTCCGGCTCTTTGGTTACCTAAAGAGCTTAATTTATGGGCCTTTTCTAGCACAGAGTCAGCCTGAGAGGGGTTGGAAAGATTCCAGATGTTCAACTTATGCCTGAGACACTTCAAAAAGAACTGTTTGTCACGCAAGCTGATTTCATGGACCAGAAATATTGGAGTGAAAACATTCTGCATCTCTGTTCGCAGGAAGGCTACATACTTCAGCTTCCGGGAGCGATTACTAATGCAAAACTTGGATTCTTGGTGGTACATGGAGCACTATGACAAGGCCCAGGCCAGCGCTCGGCTGCTCATCTCTGAAGGAGGCCAGAGGCAGCCTGGAGGAGGCAGTGAGGCTTGGGTCTGCCACCCCACCTGGCACGCCTGGCACGGAGATAATTCTGTAGCTTTTGGCAGGCACAGTACTAGACCCTGAGGGGAGGGCACAGTGACTGTGTTAAGCCAGGCTCTGTCTTCTACTCCCAAACTTTGATTCTGTGTACCCAGAATTATGAGGTCACACAGCCTATTACACTGCAACACTTTTTATTTTTATTTTTATTTTATTTTTATTTTTTTTTTATTTTTTGAGACAGGGTCTCGCTATGCAGTTGAGACTGGTCCTGAGCTCACTTTTGTAGCCCAGGCTGGTCTCGAACTCGCACCAATCCTCCTGCCTCAGCCTCCCGAGTGCTGGGATTACAGGCGTGAGCCACCACGCCCGGCTAACACTTTTTAAAAATGGGATAAAAATAGTAAAAAAAAAAAAGGCATAAAAACAATAAAAAATTCCATTAAAATAATCAGAATTTGACAATGGTAGTTATATTACATATTGTTGTTTTCAGATTAGTTGTTCAGATTACCAGATGTAAGCATGGCAAACTGGTCAAAGAACATAAAAAATTAAAAAGAAGAGAACAAAATCTTTAAGCCACTTTTTGTTTTGTTTTTTTGAGACAGGGTCTCATTGTGCAGTTCAAGCTGGCCTTGGGCTCCCTTTTATAGCCCAGGCTGGTCTCAAACTCACACCGATCCTCCTCCCTCAGCCTCCCAACTGCTGGTATTATAGGCGTGCGCCACCATACCCGGCTTAAGCTACTTCTAACTAGGTTATTTTGTTTGGAAAAGTTAAGTAACTGCTGTGGGCTTCAGTTTCCCCATTTTAAAAATGGAGCTCAGAAAAGTGTGTACTGTGGGTGCCATTGAACGATTACATGGGAGGCCCCTGAAGGAAACCTGGCATAGGGCCAGGCCAGCACCAAACCGCTGAGGACTGTTCCAGCGGAACACTGCCTTCTGGGGACTCCTGGTCCCGTAGAGCAGACAGATGCACTCCATGCTCTTTTTCCCTCAGGTAACTTACTGCAAATTGTCCCTTTTTATGAATTTTTTTTTTTTTTGTCTTTTTGAGACAGGGTCTCGCTATGCAGTTGAGGCTGGTCCTGAGCTCACTTTTGTAGCCCAGGCTGGTCTCGAACTCACATCAATCCTCCTGCCTCAGCCTCCCGAGTGCTGTCTTTTTATGAATTTTTAAGATGCTTTGTTCAGCATCTCTTGCACCATTGGGACTCTTCCATGTCCCCAGAAGGACGTGCTCAGATGTCCCCATGGGCTCCAGACTGTCCTGGGAGGGCACAGTCATAGTAAAAGAAGGAGGCACTACAGTTCCCTGGCAGGGTGGGAAGAGCCATCCCCACCCCACCCCCCTCTTTGCACTGGGAGCCCTCTGGGGTGGGGGCCCATCCTCAGACAATGAAGATTCAAAACCAAAGAAATTGCCATTACATTTTTGAAGACAGTACCAGCTACTTTTAATTTCTTTGCTACAACCAAAGCTCCTCACATCACTGGGCAGGTATAAATGCTCAATAAGTAATATCTGTCGGTGGAGTGAATGAAAGGGCCAATTTGCAGTGCTCATTAGGCATGAGAATACACAGCCCTTGCCAGGTGTGGTGGTACACGCCTGTAATCCCAACGCTAGGGAGGCTGAGGCCAGAGTTCAGCTGCAAATTTGAAGCCAGCCTTGAGCTCTACAGTGAATTCAAGGACAGCTTGAACTACATGGCAAGGACCTGTCTCATACGAACAAACAAGTAAAGCATATCTTCATCTGTAAAATCAAAAGTGCTATGAAATTAAGAAAAAACAGACCATGGTTTAATAAATGTCAAACTTAAAATTAACTGTTCACCAATCAGGTTTTCAAAGCTGATTTGACTGTATAGAGAAGTCTTTCATAAGATATAAGAAGCCTTTCTAAAAATAAGCTGCAGAACGGATGTTAATTTTGTACTACTAAAATTATTAGAAAAAAATTTTGTATGAATAAAGTTGTTAGAAAAATATTTAAAGCATGCTAAATTGTTAACTGTGATCTGCTTTGTGTAATGGATGGCATGCAATATAAACGCAACTGTTCAACAAACGCAACTGAACATTAACTCGAAAAAAAGATTAAAGGTTATTTAAACGAGCCTCCGGAGAAGCACCAGCCACTTCTACCCTGCGGCTCCTTTAACAGGAGTCAAGACATCTCAGAGGCAGGGGTGCCAGACACGGCTAACGTCACAGGCAGCCGAAATGACACAGCGGGCGGACCAATCCCAAGTTCGGATTTCGGGAGAAGCCAGTCAGATTGGACACAAGTGCTGGTGGCCTCGGCCAATGGTGGAAGAGAGACCGGGGCCGAAGGCCGCGTGGGTTTTAAATCCACGTGGTGGCGCGGGGCGGGACGCTCCCGATACCGGTGCAGGATGGAGGCTGCGGAGCGGCTTTGGGGCTCCGTTTTTTCCTGGAAAGACAGGACTGGGTGCGATTCCACCACCGCCTCTTAAGATCTTGGCCGAGTGAGTCGGCCTAACCGTGCCTGTTGTATCAGTAGGGTTTTTGAGGTCTTGGGGCCCGGTGGGCGTTCCCGAGCATCGGCATCGGCGGGGCGGGCTTGCTTGGAGAGGGCAGGACTGGAGAGAGAGCCCGGGGAGCCCCAAGCGTGCCTCGTAACTACCTGCGCGCTGGCCGCTCAGCGGCTCCCACTCTCTGTCTCTCCTCCGTCGCATCAGAGCTGCCACTCATCTCTTCCACGGGGTAGGCAGGGCCCATGGAGGTCCCTGGACCTCGTGGAAAGTCCGAGGTTCAGTTAGTCCTCCTTTCAAAGACCAGCTCTTAGCGCAGAGCCTACCAATGTCTGATACACAGGCGGCGGCACCGAGCAGGAGAGAGCTGCAGGCAGCTAGCAATGGATTCCGTGCCTGTTATGTGGACATTTTGCATATAATACTGTCCAACTCAGCAGTCACAAAATTGCAAGCGCTGACTAATTTAGCAGCCCGGAGGAATAAGTCAGGCACTGTTATTGCTCCCCTTTTGCTGATGTGGAGACTGAGGCCAAAGGAGGTTCTAAGGTTGTGTAGGTCAGAGGTTTGGGGCTCCACTCAAACCCGCACCTGTCAGTTCCTGCTGCATTTGCTTCCAAGATACTTTCCATGGTCCTCGACCTTTTTGTGTTCTCCCTGAGAAAATTTCTATAAACCAGGCCTAGGCCCTGGGGAAAGGAGAGGGAAGGGAATGAACAAGAATCAGGTGCGTCAGAGAAAAGCTAGGAAGCTCAGGTCCTGCTGCCTGCTGCGCGGCTCGGAAGATGCATACCACAGTGGCCGAGGTCCGGCCACATCTGCCTGAAACAGCCTGCACCAGAGTAGACCCTGTGCAGAGCTAGGCCCCGCCTGGCCCTGCCTCCCTGAGGTTACCAGTTCAAAAGATCCACTGCTACCTAGTGACCAGGGCAGCCTGCAGCACAGCAGGACTTTTAGTTTAGCTTTAGTTTTTGTCTTGCTGGGAATAAAACCCAGGACATCTACCTCTGGAAAACATCCCCAGCTCTCACCATCCCTTTTAAAAAGGTAATATTTTGACTTTTTTTTTTTTTTTTTTTTTTTTTTTTTTTTTTTTTTTTTTTTTTTTTTTTTTTTTTTTGTGGTACCAGGGATTGAACTCAAGACCTTGTGCTTCCCAGGCAGGCACTTATTCCTGCTGAGCTATCTCCCTGGCCTCCAAATTTTATTTTGAGACTAGCTTTAAATGACTCGAACTGGCCTTGAAACTGCTCTGCTCCTGCCCCAGCCTCCTGAGTACTGGGATGACAGGCTTGTGCCACATTGCAGGGTGACTTGATTTTTTTTTACTTTTCCTGTATGATATTTAAAAATTTTGTAGGGGCTGGGGAGATAGCTCCGTGGCAGAAGTGCCTGCCTGGCAAGTGTAAGATCATGAGTTCCAATCCTGGTCCCGCAACAACAACAAAAAAATTGTAAATGCTTTCATGTGAGTTGCCACAGTCAGCGTCTGAATGCTGATTACGTCTGTTCCCTGATCTGCCCCTGCAAGCAGCGCCCAGGTGGGCCGGCCCTCCACTGGGGCAGTGCACTGAGTTCGGAGATGCCAGATCTCTACACTAAGCTGAGCTCCGAAGTCCTGCGCCTCCCCACAGCTTTCAGTTGCGAACCTGAGACCTTTAGTGCTGGGTGCCAGGTCTGAGTTAGTTATAGTGAGATTTGCTGCCAGCCGGCTGAGCCTCAGTTTCTTCCTCTGTACCATGGAGATGATACGCGCTCTTCACTGTGTGTTTTGGGGGAGTAAGGAAGGTGATGTGGGTTCCGTGGTGGATGCGGAGCTGCTTGTCTTTCTTTGGCAGGGTCCTGGCTTAGAGTCGTTGCCACGGGCCAGCAGGTTTTCCTTCTGCAGGGCTGAGGTCACTTCCTCAGGTCATGCCTGTAGCCTTCTTTCTGTGGAACAGTCCAGAATCTGGGGACTACACTCAACATCACAGCTTCTGATTCAAGACAGATACGAAATCTGGGGAGGCCAGTGCCCACTAACACTGCAGTGTCCCTTGTTCAAAAGTATTAAAAACTTGAAGATGGTCACAGCAGAGCTGATTGTGACAGCAGAACTTTGTGTGTCATGGAAGCCTGCTCCACCCCTGTGGGGGTTCCTGATCTGGCAGTGTCCACAAGGGTCTGAGTAGGGTCCCTGGGTACAGTTTCCAGCTGCATCCAGGGAAGGCCACTTGCAGTGGAGTGTCTGCTCCTGCCACTTGCTGTGGGCATCATTCCTATTTATTCATTTTTTTTATGGCAGAACTGGGGATTGAACTCAGGCCCTTGTGCTTGCCAGGCAAGCACTTATTCTATAGAGCCATCTCCCCAGCCCCACTTGACTTTATTTTTTATCATACTAGAACACAGACAAAGCACAAGATCCACAGTCTACAGTGCAGTGGGGTCTCCCATAGAACTGCCTTTGTAACTACCAGCCAGATTATGACAGGGCCTATTCCTGCTGGTGTAGCACATTCGCAGGTCTTATGACCCTGGCACTGCTGCAGAAGTAGGCACAGTTCTGACTTCGTGCGCCATAGGTTTGCTTTGCTTGCCCTTAAATTTCACGGAAGTACATATGGTAATATATGTTCTTCTGGGTCTGCCTTTTCCCCTCAATACTGAATTTGAGAGAAAGGCCTACTGCTAGATCTTCGGCTTATCTTGAGGCAGATTGTCCTTACATTTCAGGCTGGCTTTGAACTCACAGTTGTCCTGCTTCAGCTTCCAAGCTGGCTGAGACTCTACACACAGCACCACGCCCAGCCTGGTGGCGTTCCTCTGTGTGACTACCAGCATTCACTTGCTTCTCTGTTGCTGGGTGTCTTAGTGACTCTTCTCTCATTGCTGGGACAAACACCCGACACCCAGAATGAAGGAAGGAAAGGTTTAGCTCACAGTTACTGGAGCTTTCAGTCCATATTCAGCTGGCTTCAAGGCAGAGTGGCATATGGCAGAAGGCAACCTTTCATGGAGGCAGCTAAAAGCAAGAGCACAGGGAGAGGTAGCAGCAGCTCAAGCAACTAACTTCTCTTTCTTCCTTACACTGAAATGCAAATCACTTGCCCCAGGAGAGGTGCAGCATCCATTCCCACAATAATCAATTACAAATTCCACAAGCCACCGCATGACTGCATGAGGCTTTGGGGGAACACGTGTGCACAAACCACAACACTGGGCATACAGCCCTTGGATGTCTGTCTGTTTTAGTTGCTCTCCTCTCCTTGCTGGGACAAGTACCCGGCACCCAAAATGAAGGAAGGAAAGGTTTCAGCTCAAAGTTACTGGAGGTTTCAGTCCATACTCGATTGGCTCCAAGGCAGAGAGGCACAATGCACAGGCCAGCAGTTCATGGCAGCAGAACAGCAACAAAATGGTGACAGAGGCAATGGAACAACCAAGGCAGGGGAGCAACATTGTGAGTCTGTCTCTGTCTCTCTTTGTATTACATTCAGGCTCTCTGCCTCAGCCTATCCACCTCAGCCCACACCCATAACCCCAGCAGTACTCAGACCCATAATCCCATCAGTACTAAAGCACATAATCCTAGTGGATCATGAGTCAAGTCCCAAACTCTAGAAGTCCCCGCCCATGATTGCATGAGGCTTTGGGGGGACAACTAGACATAAACCGTAACACTGTCCCATTTGAGCTGCTGTGAGCATTCCTTAGTGGTCAGGCCCCTAGCAACCTAGACCAGTCAGGTCTTGATCATGGATTTCATAGTTCAGTGAATAGGAGACCCCAAGTTCCCACTCTTCTCCCCACATCTGTCTGACTCCGAAGTTGTCAGGGCAACACAGACCCCAACCCAGACACGCCCACTCTGGCCTGGGTCATCCTTTCCCTTTCTCATCAGCGCCAGCCTGACAACATCATTTGAAATTCCAAATGTAGTGATGGCTAGACAAAAAAATGGCCTTTCTCAGGCTGAGAAACAAATCAGGTTGGACTCACGTTGCATCTGGGAGACACACAGGGCTTCCCCACTGCCATGTGCCTGCAGGTGACCTGGAGAGGAGCCTGGTCTCAGAGGGGCAGCGCAGCCCTGGGTCTCCGGGCAGGTTCTGGCTGTATCTGAGCTCTCTGCCCGGGGCCTCAGCCTGGCCTGAACTCTACCAGCCCCCCAGGCAGCCTGGCTGCTGCCTGCTTCCTTCTTGTCTCCTGCTCACCACTGTGCAGCCTGGGATGTGACCCAGTTCCTTCTCCTCAGAAGGCTCCGCTGCCGCCACCTGTGGTTCTGTCCTACCCCACCCGCCCATTTCCTTCCTTTGCACTGAACCAAATGTGTGCATCTGGTTGCTTACTGGCTGTCTTTGTCTCTCAGCTTAACCCTGGTGAAGATAGGAGGCTGGGTGGAAATCAGTGTGGAAGAGGAGGGGGGCTGCCTCCGAGGAGACTGTAGTTGTCTCCCGCCCAGCAGGTTCTTAGCTCTGGGTTTCTGGGACCATTTGCTTTGGCCTTGTCTGGTGATGTCCCAGGGTTCAGAGTGACAGGAGCAACCTGGGTGGGAAAAGGGAAGCAGCTGTCTGAGGCCAGCGGGGCTGCATGTGGCTCTCTGGCAAGCAATGACCTGGCTGGGTAGAGGTGAGCTGTCCTTATCTAGGATCCAGTAGCCACCAGCAGTCTCCCTGGTTCATATTTGGAGGGCTTCTTTGCAAAGATGGGGGGGGGTGGAGCCTTGTTTCCTGGTGGACCTGACACCTGTAGCAAAGGCTTCAGCGGGTCATTGTGGAAGCAGTGCTGGGTGGTCCCTGTGGTGGTCAGTGCCCCTGTGTTCATGGCCGAGGATAGCCTGTCGCTCTGGCCTTAGGGTCCTGCAGTCATGCAGTCCCGTGGGCTTGGGAAGGAAAGGAGAAGAGGACAGAGGACAGATGGCACCCATGGAGAGAGACGCGTGCTGGGCAGCGTGGGGTCCCCATCAGAGGGACAGGCTGTGTTGGCAGCAAGGGCACATGGCAAGAGGCAAGGCTGGCCCTCCTTGGTGCCAGGCGCGGTGGTCGGCATGGTACCTGTACACAGTCCCTTCCAGGAAGGCCCTGGGAGGTAGTGAGATACTCTGCGGGATCTTACTCATCTCACAGACTCTGAGGAACAGCGGCCCTCGGAACAGCGGCCCAGAGGGCATTCATGGCTGGCCTGATGGGTGCAGTCAGAATTTAGATCCAGTTTGTCGATTTAAAAATTAGTGCTCAGGGGCTGTGGACCGGGTTCAGTGATTCTCACCCTGCATTCTGCAAACACAGAAACCAGACCATTAAAAATTTAATGGTACACCCATTCTTACTGGTTAAGGGAAGGGCTTAGATTTGCAACCAGAAGACCTAACTGGGGTACAAGGCCAATGGTGATGGCAGCAAGGGTGACAGTGGTTGTAACAACCTCACCCATAATGCTGACAGTTCCCTCCTGACCGCTACACTTGCCAGCCCGGCTCCAAGCGGGGCCCCATGTAAGTGCCTTGTGGGCGTGGCCTCATCCCACTCTGCCTGCAGCTTCTCGCAGCCAACAGAACGCGGGGTCCATGGGAGGTGTGAGTCAAGTGTTCTGGTGAATTCTGGATGCGCGGGGGCTGTACCTCAAGGTCACCAAGGCACCTGGGTTGTGAGCACAGGTTCAGATGGCCTGGCCAGTGCCACCACTAGGCACACAAGCCTCACCCAGAGCCCAGGCTACTGTCCAGACTCGCTGTGGCCCATTACTGAGAAGCTAAGGTAAGGTGAGCACTTTGCGCCCCATCTCCTGGTACAGTGTAGACACGGGTTCTCCGTGATGCACCTCCAAGCGCCTGTGCATCTGGAGATAGTGCAGTGTGGTCAGAGACTGACTCCAAGAATATCCATCAAGAGGAAGGGAAGCTGGGTACGTAGGCGCATGCTCTTGATCCCAGCACTCTGAGGCCAAGGGTTGAGGCTCAGAAGTTCAAGCCTAGCCTGGACAACTTGGCAACCTAGCCAGACAAAATAAAGAATGAAAAGGAGCTGAGGTTGTAGCTCAGTGTGGAGGCCATGGGTTCAATCTCCAGGACTGGGAGCAGAGGTGTGGAAGGGAGGGAGGGAGAAGCGCATGTCAGTGGCAAAGTGCAAGGTGATCCATGTACAAGCAGAGAGCTTCCCTTTCCTGGGGACACAACAAAGAGACTTTAAAAACAATGATGTACGTATATTGTTTGTCGGCTGCAGTGCTGATAATGGTTTGTGACGGAGAGACAAGTTGTTACGGTTTGTGTCTAGTTGTCCCCTCAAAGCCTCATGCAATCATGGGGCAGGGACTTCTAGAGTTTGAGACTTGATTCATGATCTACTGGGATTATGTGTTTTAATACTGATGAGATTATGGGTCTGAGGACTGCTGGGAATTATAGGTGTGGCCCGAGGTGGATAGGCTAAGGCAGAGAGCCTGATGTAATTTAAACAGAGACAGAGAGACAGACTGGCGCTGTTGCTCTCTGCTCCCCTGGCTGTTCTGTTGCCTCTGTTGCCATTGTTGCTGTTCTGCTGCCATGAACAGCTGCTCTCTGCCATGTACCTCTCAGCCTTGGAACCAACCGAATATGAACTGAAACCTTCAGTAACTACAAGCTAAATAAATCTCTCCTTCATTTTGGCTGTCGGGTATTTGTCCCAGCAACAAGTACAAAGTAGCTAAGATACAAGTCCAGCCCCAAGTGCCTGTGATGGTGGCTACTTGGAGGGGGCCTGGGTCTGATCCCAGCTTTGCTTGTCTTGAGATGAGGTCACCACAGCTCTCGAGGCAGGGGTGGGACACTCAGGTGATGCCTGGGGACAAATCTCTCACCTGTCTGAGGAGCTGAACCAGGAATGATCTCAGGAGCTCGTGGGGTACACACCACAGAAAGGCAGGGGGTGCAGAATAAGGCTTCAGCAACACTCACCCGCTTCTCCTCAGCAGGAAGCCAAAAGCAGTTCCCTGTGTGGCTCTTTCCAGGAGCCTACAAAACTGACCAGATGAGCGTGCGTGGGGTGAGAGGGACCCTTCACTGAGAGCAAGTCACAAAACACGAGTTGTGTCTGAACTCATCATCCCGGGGGTGGGCAGCTACCAGCTGTGCCTAGGGAAGGCAAACAAGGAGCTGTCCTGTGTTGAAAGGTGAAACACAGCCCTGACCACACATGTGCTTTGGATAGCGGAATTTCGCTGTGCTGTCTACAGTCACTTCAGGTCACGTGGTGCCATGCATGGAGCCTGGCATGGAGGAGCTGTGCCATGAATCGCCCATGAATGAAAAACTTCCAGGGGTTGCAAACTGCAGCTGGCAGGCTCGCTCCGGTCTGCCGCCTGTCCTTGTACTTCTATTTGAGATTGCTGGGAGAAGACAAAAGGATAATGCTCTATGATGCATGGAAATTATGTGCAGTTTAAAGTTCTGCCCCCCTAACTAAAGTTTTATTGGAATGCACACATGCCCATTGGTTTACGCATTCTCTACTGTGATTTTTTGAGCTATAATAGCAGAGCTATGTTGTGTGACAGAAACCTTGTCATCTGCAAAAACTAAAATATTTTCTCTCTGGCCCTTTAAGTGAAAGTTTGCTCACTCCTGATCCAGTCGCTGCCTGGCTGCACCTTGGAATCTCTGGGGAGTTTTAAAAATTCCACTGTTGGATGGAGGCCTGCAGCTCAGGGCTGCTGACTTAATAGGTCCAAGGTACAGCCCTGATGTGGGGATGCAAGGAGTGCCCTGAGGTTCCCATGGGCGGCCAGGCCGAGCGAGCTACCTTAGGGCTGGCTGCTGGTTAGGACTCCTCTTCCTGGCTCTTGCCAGCCTCGGCCTGGGGGTATCAGAGCACTGAGCTGAGACCAGAGACAGGAACGCCACCCCACCCCAGACTTGCAGGCTCTTGGGTTGGGGGGCTGAGCAGGAACACAATCGGGTACAGGGGAGACAGCACAGCCCTGGATCAGGGCTGCTGTCTTCTCCATGTGCAGGTTGAGCGTCTGCCTGGGCAGCGGCCACTCTGTCTGAGCGCTGAGCTCCAGTTGCCAGTGTCCTCGAGTTGGAGCTGGAGGTAACTGCCAGGCTCCCGACAGCTCCAGCACCCCACCCTGTAAGGGGACATGTCGTTCCTCTGCCGCAACCCTCAGGTCACTTTGCTGGGGTGGGGGGCTGCAGACTGAGACTCACACTCAGCTCCGCTGGGCTCCAGGTCCAGCTTCTTGCCCCCTGAGCGCTCCTGCAGCTTCCAGAGAGGAGAGAGCTGGTGGGCCCCTCCTGCAGGCCCAGGCCCAAGGTGTCTGGTTTTCAAAATGATGAGCATTACAGCAGTGGTGGCCGTAACGTCCTGTGGCTTCTCACTCACAAATCTTTTATTTTTGGCTTGAGACAGCTAATGTGTGGCCAACGTATCCAAGGAAACCGGGATGCTCAGAGCAAGCTGTACCAAATCTCCATGCTAAAACCATCAGAAGGCTAATTCGAGCCTCTCCAGTTACTTATTTAATTATTTTTAGACCCCTGCGTATCACTTTACACACTTTTCTGACAAATGTGACTGTCATACTCATGAGTGCTGGGCCTTTGACCATGTGTCTGCTCTTTCATGTGTTGTATGTGTAGGCTGTGTGTGCATGTATGTTCTGTATGTTATCTCTGTGTTGTATGCATGTGTTATATATATTGCAGGATGTGTGCATGTTGTGTAGATTCATGTCTGATGACATGGTGTATATACTGTGTGTGTTTATGTTCAGATGGTATATAGTACATGTTTACATATGTTTGCATGTATACATGTATATGTGTTGAATGTATAGGTTGTGTGCATATGATGAGTTGTGTATTATATATGCAGTGCATGTAGGTTTGTGTGTACGTATTTTGTGTGTATGCGCTGTGTGTACATGTTGTGCGTCTGTGTGTGGATGTGATTTATGTGTCATGTGCCTGTATGTATCTGTATATATTGTGTCTGTGTGTTTTGTGCTTGCCTTCGTGTGTGGCATTTGTGCATGTCTGTGTTTGTGCTGTGCATGTTGTATGTCTAGAGGCACCGTGCGAGGTGTCTGTGTGCGCACGCACGCTTTCTTACTCATGCGCTGCTCAGGACCAGGTGGCTCCTCATCTGCCCAGAGGCAGAGTTGGGAGTGTCATGTCCCCAGGCATGACAACCAAAGAGTCCCCAGGGTGCCACAGGATGACTGAGCTTAGCTTTGCAGCTAAAAGACAGGCTACCCAGTTGCATTTGAGTTTCTGATCAGCAGTGTAGAAGTACAACCCCAACATGTGTGAGTACCCCACAAGTACGTTCTGCGAAGTAGTCAGGGTGAACGGATGCTAAAGCTGGACTCCTCCTGGCCTGCCTGAGATTCAGCTGTGACCGAGTGTCCTGCACTTTCCTCTGTGATTGCAACAACCTCACTCAGGGAGAATCACTCCTGACCGGGAGCCGTGACTCACAGCCTGGGTTCTCAGCCATAACACCTCAGTTTCCTCCACCTGCGCATTGGGTAGAATAGTGCCGCTTCACGCCTCAGCACAAACAGGGCCGAGGGGGGCAGAAGAGAGAGACGGAGGCGGTGCTCAGCAAGCTCAGTGGCTCCAGGACATGTTTTGGGGTCCTGGGGTGCAAGCTGGACCTCCTTGGGCCTCCTCATTCCTCTCACCTTCTTCTGCTCTTGGTCCTGGATCTGTTTGGGTGACAGGTGACCAAGAGACACACACACACATGCATCTGAAGGCTGGGAAGCACAGGCAAGCAGCACCCTGAGATCTGCAGCCCATCCTGGGCAAGTTGTCTGCCCCTGGAGAGCCTGCAGCTGCTGCTCAGATCCTGGGTCTGCACTGTGCTCAGCCCCCAGTGGACAGTGATGGCCAAGCGCAGTCCCAGGCGCCGCCTCCCTGGAGCTGGGGTCCAGGCAGACGTTCTTCAGAGAAGTGCAGGAAGGCTCCCCCTCCTGGGTCCTTCCACCTAGAGTCCCTCTGACACCTTACCCCACAGGGCCACCCAGCCGCAAGTCCTGGGCTCTGTTTCTTAAAAGAACCTGATGGACGCATTGCGGGGTTATGATAGACTGCTGGTGTCGAGGGCCAGCAAGTGTGAGTCCGTCGGCACAGCCTAGGCCTTGCACACCTCTGGCTCCCCACGAGTTCCTTCCTGTTCCCCAGTGACCCATCTCTCCTGCCTCCTGTCCCCCCAGCAGCCACAGATCTGCTTCTGTCATTTTAGATGGCTGCATTTCCTAGAGTTTTATATAAATGGAACTGTACAGTATGTACTTTTTTGGGTCTGGCTTCTCTCCTCAACATAATTATTCCGAGATTTGCCCACACTGTTGTATGTTATCAATAGTTTATGGCTTTTACTTCTGAGTGGTGCTCTATTGTACAGCTATAGCCTAGCTTGTCTTCCAGGGACCTCCTGACACAGCCACCTCCTTTTAATCATGTGACTTTTACTGACGCGCAGCATATGTGCAGACGAGTGCACGAAGCGGATGTGGCTGACCCGTGCATTGTACCACAGGAGCATGCCTGTGCAGCCAGCATACAGATGGGGTGCCTGGACCGCCTGTGCCCGAGCCTCTCTGCCTCCTCCTGTCTCAGCCTCACACCCCAGGGCAACCCTCACCTTGTGTTCCAGCGCAGCTCAGGGCTCTTGGGTTTTCCATGAATGAGGCATGGGATCTTTTCTCTTTCCAGTGTCTGACTTCTTTCACCCAACACTGATGACTGTGAAGCCATCTTTACGGTTGCATTTGGTGGTAGCCGATTCCTTTTTATTGCCAAGGGGTGGTCCCCATGCGAACAGACTGTGTCTGACACATCTGCTGGCGGACAGAGGAGCTGTTTCTAGTGTTCTGCCGTTGGGGATAATGCTCCCCTGAGCTTGCCAACGCTGCCTGTCTTTTTTGCTCTGGTTTCCATTTCTCTTGGGCCAGAAACAGGTTTTAATCTTAGGTAAGCACGTGCTGACTAGGGGGGATTCTCCACCAATTCCTTCAGACCCAGCCTGTTCCTTGCCTGGCTCCCCCATTGCCGTCCTGGCCCAGGGAGAGGCCGTTGCTCATAAGCAGTACCCAGTGACCCCTCGGCCTTCGGAGCACCCCCCCCCCAACAGCCTGCTCCACCCACAGGGGTCCTGGTGAGCAGTCAGTGGGGCCAGGGGGACTGTAATCCCTGATCTTTATTGTATGAGTACATTGGGGCAAAATCCAGATTTGTAACCTAAGCCACTGGCCTGGGGCTTCTAGGCCCTGACCCCTCCTCACCTTCGCTAGGGCCGTGACAAACCAGCGGGAGCTCCACAAGAGGCTGAGAGGTCAGAAGTGTGCCCTGGAGGAGCCCTTTGTCCCTGGCTCTGTGGTAGCTGAGATGACTAGCAGTACAGTTCCCTTCTGCACTCCCACAGCCGCTTCTGTGTCCATCTTGTCATTATTTTCACTTGTCTGTCAGAGAGGACACTGCTGCCCTGGGAACCCTCCAGGACATTCTTGTCCTAAGACCGGAAGGCCTATTCTGCTCACAAGACCCACTTCTGTTGCGCTTTTAAGCTCTCTCCCACCCAGTGCTCCCTGGTCTTCTCCACTTGGCTGCTAGGCTCCTCTGTGACCCATGGGCCCCCCAAGCAGCTGTGGTGGACACGATGCTTGTCCCTTAGTCAGTGTGTCATCCTCGCCGAGATCCCTGGCCTCGGAGCCCGGTCTCATCCTGTGCGTACAAATTCAGCAAGTGGTGAGCATCCAGGGGTTGCTGAGCTGTCTCTGAAACTGGAGAATAGTAGGGGACTAAGCAGTAGAGCCTAGCACCTCTCTTCTGGAAGCTGGTGTTCTTGAGCCACTGGAGATGCAACGAAGGTGTTTTTCAGTGCTGGTGCAAGTCAAGCAGAGCAGACTGAGTGCCATAGCCTGGCAGCAAGGACAGAGGCCCAGGAGCCACAGCCAGTTGGGGACAGTGCCCAGAACAGTTGGCATGTGCATGTTCCACCCAAGGGACTTGAAAGTGCCGTGTCCTGGATGTTGTACCTGGTGCCATGTGGCTTCTCAACACAGTGTTACAGGATAACCAGCTGCCGTGGACAGCCCCCCCCATCCTGTTTCTGCACTTTGCATAGGGTAGGGGACAAGTGGCTGAGATAATGCTAAGGTCCCTGGGCACCTGGTTTCCTGCACTGATCAAATAAGGCCATTTCACATGTGCATACACATAGGCACACGTATATTTATGCACACACATGCATGCATGTAAGCACACATACTAAGGACAAAGGAAAGCCTCTTTCACTTTAGTCAAGCAAAGTTCCAGAGCCGGAGCTCATTGGCCTGGCTGGCTTACTGCCCACTCCTGAACCAATCACTGTGGCAGTGGGGCAGGACCAGCAGTTGATTGGTCAAGCCTAGGGCAGGCCTAAGCTAAGAGTGGTGACTGAAGAGCTCTTGCTGGAATGGATGCTGGTCGTCAAGAGGCCCAGGGGTCTTAGCTCGTGTGTGGGTTGATGACATCTCAGGGCTGACTTACTATGCAGAACTGCTCGGCAATTCCAAACATAGCCGCAGCCTTCAGCCCACAAGCCCCTCTCCTTCTCCTCCTCCGAGGCAGCCTTCCCCTCTTCTTTCTTCCCAGCAGCTCTTTCAGTTGTCTCCTCCCATTCATTTTACCTCTGGGCTCTTTCTGATTCACGAGTCAGGTCACACCTGTACCACAAGTGTCTCAGGAGATACCTTCCTCTTGCAATAGGGACAGAATCTGGTCCTGAGAGCTCACATGGTCTGGGGGCTCTGGTACTGGTCGTCCTTCTGGGGTCTGGGATCTGGCTACAAGCCCTTGCCCAGGTCTCTATCCACTGGCCCCAGTGATAGCACCTGACCCAAAGGGTCATGGGGGTCTCTGGATGCTGCGTTGGTTCATTCATCCGCCCTTTCTTTCCTTCCTATATTCTCCCCCCCCCACTCCTCCCTTTTCTTTTCTCAGCTGTTATACGCACGCCCTAGGCACCCGCTGCACATTGCTGGATGGCCTGGAAGCTCTGGGACAGGACCATTTTGACACTTCCAGTTGGGATGGGGATGGGATGCTGGGACATGGGGTTACAAAAGGGACACTCAGAGGTCTGTTCTTGACTCTCCCAAAGCGGTCCTCCAAAACTGTTTCTGGGGGTCCCCTGCTTTGCCCAGAGACAAGGGCTCTGTGACCTCCTGGGACATCTTCCATGAGGTTGGTCCAGCAGTAGAGTTGCCAGATTAAATATAGGACACCGAGTTAAATTTGCATACGTGCTGCTGAGGGAGCATACCGAGTTAAATTTACCTCTCAGATAAACAATGAGTAATTTATCAGCATGGACTGTGCCAAAAAGAGCATGGGGCACACTTACACTAAAAAAATTATTCATTCATGCACCCAAATCCAAGCCTAGCAGGGCACCCTGCACTCGCATTTTCTGTGTCTGGCAACCCCCTCTAGTGGAGCTAAGTCAGAGGCGCCAACTGGTGAGTTAGTATTCGTTACCCAGTGGTGTGTAACAAGTCACCATCAACCCCACAGCTGCAAACGCTGCACATGTCCACAACCTCATAGGTCCTGTGGGTGGGGACCTGGGCCCGGCTCAGCTGAGCTCTCTGCATTGGCGGTCACCAGTCTGATGTTCAGGCAGTGACATTGCGATGCGGGGATGGGAGGGTCGGCCCCCGTCTCCTTTGGGTGGCTGGCAGGGTATTTTCTCTTGTGGTCTAAGAATCACGTCAGGTTGCTTTTTGAAGGTCACTGAAGAGGAGAAGACCCAAGGGTCAGTGTGCTAGCAGATGAGGCCTTCCCACTTGCCATGGCCCCAGGCATGGCCGTCCACAGAATTGCCAAATTTGGTGGGTGTCAGGCAGAGAGCCAGGACCACCAGAGGTGGTCTGTCCTGGCAGGTAAGCTTCCTGCCAGTCCCCTTTGCCTACTGGCACTGCAGCACCACTTCCTTTCTTCCCTCCCTTCCTGTCTTCTCTCTGTCACTGTTTCTCTATCTCTGTCTCTTTCTTTTTGAGATAAGCTCTTGCTGTGTAGTTCAGGCTGGCCTTAAACTCTCAGAGATCCACCTGCCTCAGCCTCCTAAGTGCTGGGATTATAGGCGTGTGCTGCCACTTCCAGCCCCAGTTCTTTTTCTGAGCAGACCTCTGAGGTCCTGCGTCCATCCCCTAGTGCTCCCAAGCCCAGACAGCCCATTGCTCCAGGTCTCTACTTCCCTGTTCACAAGGCAGAGAGGCCTCAGGACCCATATCAAGATGCTTTGTGGATGCTGAGTGACTTCAGGCACCTTGGGGGAGATCAGTCAGTACAGGGTCCCAAGCCTCAACCCAGGCACTTTTGCGGGGCTCCCTGATGTCACAGTGTCAACGCACTGCCAGTTGTCACACCTCGGCAGCCTCTTTCCTGACCCAAGTCATCAGCCCTGAGAGTGAACTCTGGCCTGGGGTGTGCTGTGTAAATCTTCTTAACAGCAGAGATAAACATGTTTCAAACTTGGTTTTATTTTTGGTTCTGGGGAAGGCAGGCAGGGAAAGTAACGTTTGCCAAGCTCTTCCTATGTGCGTGGTGCTCTGGGGGCTGAAGGCCCCGCAGGAGACACGAGACACCGAAGCCTTGCTGTGGGTGGCGGGGAGCTCATCTGTGGGACCTCTTGCCCCTACCCAGCCTCCCACAGCAGCTGGGGTGACCCTTTGCACATTTCTGTGAGTGTGTGAACACATGAGGACTTCATGTGAGGTCCCATCCTGACGCTTTGGGGTGGCGTTGGCCCCAGAATCTGCCCTGGCGATGAGATCCCCGTGAGCCAAAGCTGTGCATCTGTGGCAACTGAGAGCAGAAGCTGAGTGCTGCTTTTCAGGGGCATTCTCGAGTAGGCGTGGGGGTGAAGTAAATGCGCAAGTTTTCGGGTACCCCTCTCTCTGAAGGGCAGCACTTAGCCTGCACCATGGTCCCTTGGCTCTGAGCTGGGCTCAAGAGGGGCACTTCTCTTCAGGACAGAATTCTACAGAATTCTACCAAATTGCCTAGGCTGGTCTTGAACTTGGAACCCTCCTGCCTCAGTTTCCTGAGCAACTGGCATCGTCATGAGCCATTACGCCCAAAGCGATGATGTGTTCAAACCTCTGTCCCGGAAAAAAAAAAAAAAAAAAGCAATGGTGTGGCCCTGCTGGGTGGGGGGTCAGAAGCTCTGGCACTTCTACCTGGATCTCCTGTGGGTGACTTGCTCTGAAGGCCAGAGGACACTTCTTGGGGACACTCTAGTAGCCCCACTCAGGCCCGTAGGGCCAGAGACTGAGGCCTCCTGCTGATAGCCATTCAACTGGGTCATCTTGGATGCAGCTCGCCAGCCCTGGAGAAGCCTCTGCAGCTGTGGTCCTGGCTGTCACCTGGCTGCAACCTCTGGGCCACCCAGGGAAGCCCTCCAGACAGCAGTTGCCTTGAAGGAGCCCTGAGACAGTCACTGTCTGTGGGTTGATGCTGCTGAATTTGGAGGTGTGACTGGTGCACCTAGGAAAGGAACCCCTGTAATGGAAGGGGCCTGTGGGGCCAGGGGCTATTTACCCACTGGGTCCCAGCCCTGAGTGGTCTTAGAATTGCTTATTAAACCACGGGCCTCTCGGGTGAATTTGCACTGAGTGAGCTGCAGCCCAGGGAGAAACCGAGGCTACCAGCAGTGGGCCTTGCCGAGCTCGCCCACCCGCAGACTCTCTTGCAGCCCGGCCTACGCCTCCCACTGCCCATCTGCTCCCTCCCTGCTCCCCCGCCCCCGCCCCTTGGGCGCCCCTTGCTTCTCTGGGGCCAGAACAGCCCCTCAGTTCCTGGGCCTCTCCATACCTGGCCGGACAATGGGTGATGGTGAGAGGAGAACTCCCCCAGGCTTAGAACGGACTTCTTGTGGCGGTCACAGCCAAGGCTCCAGGCTCCCTGGGGAATCTGGAGAGGGCCAGCGATTCGTCCTGAGGGACAGAAAGCAAGTAGCACATTTTAAAAAAGTTAAAATAGCTGAATTGTTTTTTTTCCATCTTTACCCACCCCCAATTATAAAAGCAGTACAGGCTCATGGCAAAAAATAGAGAAAACAAAAAATTATAAGGAGAAAGAAAGTGGAGAAGATCCAGAATCTTACTGCCCGGCAACGCTACTTTTAACATCCTTCCCGTCTCATTGCTACGCATATTTGCACACATGGGTATATATATATGTGTGTGTGTATATATTTAAATATATATTGAGGCAAAAATAGAATCACACTCTGAGTGCTGTTAGCGGATTGCTTTTTTCCCACCTAACTACCACAGCTTTCCATGCTAATGAAGATCGGCGTACGGTCATGTTCCATGGCAAAGGGGCACTGAGGCTGGGAGCAGGGTCCCGTTCCTGAGCAGTCCCCTGAGGCTGGACGCTGAGGCTGCTTCTGGCTTGTCTCCCCTGGGTAGGCAGTGCTGTGGAGAGAACATCCTTGCGTCTTGCTCTGCGTGGGAGTGCTCGATCTGAGCTGGGGAAAATTCCTGCAGGTGGGGTTGCATGGAACCAGGCATGCCCCTGGGGCATGTGTGGGGTTCTCAGAAGGAAGGGCACTAGAGTCAGGGGCGCAGGGGCATCTGGGCTCTTTCCAGCCGCTATTCTACTTGGCAGGTTTCCTAACCTGTACCTCAGTCTCTTCATCACGAAAGAGGGGAGGCCAACTGAATGGGTCTTCTGGACATGCGGCGAGGAGTCCCTGAGCTGGGAAGTGCTGGGACCTCCAGGACTGACCACGGCTGGTTTCTCTTGGAAACCAGAGGTCTAGACTAGACCTCCAGCGGGGCAGACGCTTGGAGGAGCTTGGCACCTGCTGTAAATGGAGTGCACAATAGCACCGTGACAGCTAACTGTGCCATGTAGCTCAAGACACTGCTCTGACCTCTCTTCCCTGGCACTGAGGGGTGGACTCAGGGCCACTGCTCTGAGCTACCACCCCAGCCCTTTGGAAGTTTTTATCTGCTGCTAGGTCATTAAGTTGCTCAAGCAGGCTCAACTTGCCACGATACTGCCTCAGCCTCCAGAGTGCAGGGATTGCGGCTGTGCACCACCACGCCCAGCTTGCTGCAACCCCTTTACCAACCATCTTTGTCTTTATAGTCTCAGGTGAAGGAGACGACACACAGAGGTCAGTGTTGGAACCCAAGGGCAGCTCTATGAACCTAGAGCCTTGGTCTCCACCACCATGCGGAAGGTATAGGTTCTAGTCCTGGCTCTGCCTCTTCACACGGAGGTGAGCTGTCAAGTGCCTGATGAGTGTCTGTGTGTGTCTGGGCACACCTACTGCAGTTCACAGTACTTGTGGAAGAGCAGAAAAGGCTCCAGAAGAGAGGAGAGGAGAGGAGGAGGAGGAGGAGGAGGAAGAGGAGGAGGAGGAGGAGACTTGCTTTGAGTTTGTCTGGGATGGGCTCTGTAAAGACAAGGACACGAAGCTGAGATTAGAAAGGCCAGCAGAGAAGCCACCTTAGGATGACAGCTGAGGTACAGGGGACACACTGGCATGTGTAAAGGCCCTGGTGTGGGAGAAAGCATGGCAAGTCCGAGAACTCAAAGGAAGCCTGCTCTGGAGCAGCCAGAAGGAGGGACTGTGAACTTCTGACCTCCCTGTGTTACTGCAGGGAAAATATAGTTACAAAGAGATATGGGCTCTCCCAGGGGCTCGAGTTGGCAACCCCAAGCAGAGCTTCCACCACAGGTGCTTAGAGGGCTGCCTCTGGGCCCTCACTGAGGGAGCGAGCCATGCTCCCTGGCCTTCCAGAGCTCCAGAGGGGCCCAAGACCTGAGTTTTGTGTGGTACCAGTGAAAAACTTAAAAAGAATCCTGTGCAAGTCTGAGTGCGTGGCTGTGGCCCTACAGCGGCCATGACTTGGTGAGCTTTGATGGCCTCTGCATCTGTCGCTTGTTCTAGTGATGTGTGGGATGCCAGCTCCTCTACTTTGGAGGCTGTGGGAGGTTGGCCTGATTCCTGAGGTAGAATCTGTGGGACAGGGTGTATGTCTCAGTGTAAGGGAGTGTCCTCTTTGAAGTATGGCTCTGGGACCCAAATACCTGACACACACATTTAAAGAGGAGTTGATTTTGGCTTGAGGAGGCTCAGTCCATGGAAAGCTGGTTCCATGACAAAAAAAAAAAAACAAAAAAAACAAAAAAAAAAAAAAAAACATCATGGCGGAAGGGCATGGCAGAGAGATGCCTCCTGTGGGAAGTGGAGGGTAGGGCAAGGGGCCAGCCTTTAAGGCTGTAGTCCTTGAGGCTCCGCCCCCACCATCCAGTTCATTGGGCTGGGGTCTACCTCTTATTAGCTCATTCAATGATGAGCTCACCAACGAATTCAGCGCATGATGACGTCACTGTCTTCACTGTCCTATCACCTGTCCAGGAATCTATTGATCTAGTCGGACTGACCCTCAAGATTAACCAGTGTACTCCTGTTTCCTCAGCGCCACCACCTCTGGAAGTGACCTTGACAGGGTCCTGTTTCTAGGCTGGCCTGTCTTTGTACAGCAAGTGACAGGAGGAGAGCAATGGATTATCTGCTGTCCCTCTCTGCCTTCACTAAATCTCAGTGTGACAATGTCCAGGGGCACTGCCCACATCGTCTAACAGTCCCGCCGGAAGGAATGTGTCTCTCACGTACAAGTGCCCAGCAACCCATTGAAGAGATCCAGAAAAGCACATTTGGAAAGTCACGCTTGGGAAAAAAAGCTAAATGTCCAGCCACAGGGCTCTGGTCCATAACAGCAGGGCTGAGCTCAGTGTTATAAAGACCAATGAAAACCCAGAGAAAAACATTCTCTCAGGCTTTCACAGAAAGCAAAATAGCCAAGCAATGGCCGTGACTCGTCCCGAAGGCT